>LPNX010289459.1:261063-395942 GCA_001517045.1 Pseudotsuga menziesii
ATGATGGGAAAACGTTGTCAATCGTGAGTTGAGGAGGAAAAATGGAGGTTAAGACACTAGCAAAAAAACAGAATAAAACAATAAAGAGAGATAAAAACGTTCTCAAAAGTCCATTACATTTTGGTCACTAATAGGATGCTTCGATTGGTGATCATTCGGTATATTCCCCCCCACTTGTACTCAGGTTCGATGCCTATGACAGCTTTGGTATCTTCATATATAACTTCAACTCGGGTTATGATCTCTATCTCTGGATCTTCATGCGTATATTGCGCCTTCTTCTTCTATTTCCGAGGCATGTTTCCATATGAATGACGAGACTGTTTTGATCATACAACAACATCTTAGATTCAATCTATTCCAATCATATAACTGCAATTTGATAAACTCTACACTAAACAAAAACCAATTTTAACCAGAAATTTCTTTACCAAATCATCATAATGCATAATGACTAAATTCATGTGTCTACCCTGAACGTGCTTTCTTGAAAAGGAACACACACAACAGGATTAAAATTTCTAGGGGTGTACTGGACAAAGGTCACACGAAGGTACTGTGCTGCACCGGCCCTTAGCCTCTCACCACTTTAACACATCTTCCTGGGCATATCGACATCAACACTGCCGACAGGAAAGGAGCAACTCGGAGATGCCCTGGGAAGAAAAACCTCATGGATAACTAGGATTTTCACCCTAAATGGAAATCCCTCCCACAACATTCTGCTAAAACACCTATTTCGACCAGCCAACGGCCACAATATCACCATACTCAGATTAATGAAACGAGGGAGTGGTCCAGATGGCGAAACTCTTGTCTACCCACTGCCCTCCTTCTACCAACGACTATTAGGGAAGTTTTCATGGCAGGGTCTAGACAAACAATGACTGAGGTAGGTAAAATAAACGGTGGCCCTGGCTAACCAAACAAGAGCATCACTTCACAATAATATCGACCGCATCGTTTAAATACCCTCCATGGAAAAGAGACCAAACCTAACCCTACCAAGATGTTCCATAAAACTTGCCAAGCAATAGGACAAGTAATGAGTGAGATCCTACCTAGATTGCTAATATGACCTGGAAAAAAAATGTGATCTCGGCTGGATAAATTTGCTCAGTCTACTGACAGATCTGCATACTCCAAATGGCTAACAATACCGTGAAACAATAACTGTGGAAAGTCCCCATACGGGCTTAAATATATTTTAAACAAGGGTGAGCATACTAAAAAACCTCGGTTGGGAACCCTGTTAGTGCCAACATTATATCGGAATTGATCCCGTGAGCGACTGCGAGCATTTTAGATGGAAGAAAAGAACGGTCTTGATGTAGATCAGGTGGTTAAAAACTAAGCCGTCGACATGGGTAAAAGGCTTTAAAGACCAATCGGTAAGACAAAAAACTACCACCCACACCGGCATAAAAAATGCATTCAAGAAGACATCGAATATGCATCGGACTAAGAATCCAAAGCATCGGTAAGGAAATCATATCTAGGCTCTTGGAACAATCGAAGCGATAGATAGAACAATAACATCTCCTGCGGACATCAAAAAAAGAAACAACAAAATGATCTGATGCGTCAAAAAGACTTCAGCTAATTGATCGGGAGCATCGGCAAGTGTTCCCGATACCATAGACCAAGGTACATCTGATGTATCAGGGGATTTTTTTTTTTGCAAGATTTTTTGAAAGCACAAGACATAGAGAATCGGGTGGCTACAACACTACGCTTCTGATACGTTGAATGAATTTCAAGAGTGCATCCAATACATCAGGTAAAAGAAAAGAAAGCTTCTTTTGCAAAAAACCTTAAGTCATGAAACAACTCTTGTGAGGTAAAGATATACTTTCAAAGCTTTTCTAAAAACTAAAAAGAGTAGGGGGGCCTAAAAAGTCAATTTTTTTTGGGATGATAGTTGCAAAAGCAACAAATGACGACTAAATGGCGTACACAGATCTCTGGACAACCAACTTTTGAACAACAACTGCTTTAAAGTATCTTGTTAAACAAACTTTACCAAATTTCTTTAAGATGCCCAGATTTTTCTAGAATGCAAGATTTATAAATTTTAACATTGATTATGGTCCAATAGGATAGAGAAACTAAGCTTTCAAAGTCTTGATAACTCTTATGAGGCCAATATATGAATTTCATTTTACTTTTTCCTTTAGACTGCTTCCAACTTAGACACTACAAGATTATAACAGGGTGTGAACAGACATATTCGTTTGTTCCTGATTCCCATGCCTTTTCATTGTTTTGATGCTTCTTTGGACTTTTGTCCTTTTGAGTCTTCCCGGATTGCTTTCTTCATTTGAAATTTGTTTTAGGTTCTTCCATCCATAGTGCCCTTTTGTGTGAGAGATATTTTTCTTTTAGCTCACGGATGGAGAAGATCCTTTGAGCAATCTTATCCGAACTAATTTTATTCAGTATGTCTTTTGTTGTATGTTTTCTTTCTAGGAGATTTGACTCTTTTGGCCTTTTTTCTTTCATTTGTGGCATGGTATTTATTTAAATACCATACAACTATTCACCCTTCTTCCTTTCCATGCGTCTTTTGTTGTTAGCTTCCTAGGACAAACTTTAGTGTGAAGTGAATGTATCCTCAAAATAGTAGTCGGGACTTATCTGACCTTAGTTATTTTACAGGGTTTAAACAAGACTTCAATGTGTTCAAAATCTATTCAGACAATTTGCTAATATTAAAGGATCTTTCCTCCTGATAGACGCAAATAGAAAGTAGTTCTTCAGTCAAAATATTTTTAGTTTATCCAGAGCTCTAATGAACTCCAACGCCAAAGGTTGTGCTAGCTTATTGAAAACATACAGTAAAACCAACAAAAATGCAAGGAAACAAACTTTAAGAAATCAAAGTGTAAATAAAACATAACTAATCTAAGGAAAACCAAACTGAAACAAATCAAAAGGTTTATTTATGTACAAATAAAAACCAAACAGTATTAAGAAAAATACGGCTTGAGAACTAAACCATTTACTGGCAAGTTCTCTTCCCACCCCTGTAAGTCTCGTAATTTATAGGTTGAGGGGCCTAACTTCTCTACAATATGAAAAGGGCCTATCCACAATTGCTGAAATTTAGTGTGTTTTCCCTTCTCATCATGCGGGTGATCCCATTTAAGAACCAAATCACCTACTTCAAATTCCTTCTTTCCGGCTTTGTGCTTATCGAACCATCTCTTCAATATCTCTCGTTGGTTCTTAAACCTCTCTTTTGACTTGGATCTAGACTCTTCCAACTTTAGCAGGGTATTGATTTGGATTTGCAGGACCTCATTTTCAGTTCTTCTAGAGGCTTGAGCTAGTTGAGAGGAAGGAAACAAAATATTTGGAGGCAGGATGGATTCATTCCCGTAGACTAGAGTATAGGGTGACACACCTAAGGATTTGTTGGGTGTGACTCTATAAGCCCAGAGTGCATTAGGCAGAGCTATGTGCCAACTTCTTTGATTTTCTATGACTTCTTTCTTCAAAATCCTAATGATATTTTTATTTGTAGATTCTGCTAGACCATTACCTTGTGGATAGTAGTTAGCAGAATAATGTAACTTAATCCCTTTCTCATTTGCAAATGCATTCAATCTAATAGATGAAAAATAGGAAGCATTATAAAAAAATAAGGAAATTTGAACCCCAAACCTAGTCATAATATGGTCTTGCAAGAAGTCCATAACTGCATCTTCATTCACTTTTCGCAATGGAATGGCTTCTACCCATATGGTGAAGTAGTCTGTTGCTGTCACGATGTACTTGTGCTGCAATGAATAATTTGGATTGATCTCTCTGATAATATCAATCCCCCACTGCTCAAATGGTTCGAAAATAATAACTGGCTTTAGTGGTCCTGCTGCCTTTGCTTGTCTTCCACTGCTCCTTTGACAAGTATCACATTTCCTAACATGAGCATGAGCATATTTGAACAGAGTCAGCCAGTAATACCCATCTCTCAAAATCGTATGTGATGTAGTATCTCCTGAGAAATGACCTCCAGCGGGTCCATCATGTAGCTCTATAACAACCTTAGCTGCATATTCGCATTCCAAGCATCTGAGAAAAATTCCATCATAGTTTTTTCTAAACAGAACCCCATCAATAATGTGATATGAGGCTGACTTTAAGTGCAATGTTGTCCTTTGCTTGGGATTCCACTATTCAGGAAAGTATCCTTCTTGAATATAATGGACCAGGTCTCTGTACCAGGATTCTTGAGCTGTAAATAAAGGACATACATCAACCATGTGTAACTTAGATTCATTCTCCCAATTGTTATCTTCATTGTCTTGAATCTTAGTCATCAATTTGCAAAGCCCTTGCCCTTTGACTATGGTAGCTGGTTTGAATTCTAATTCATATTCTTGTAAGGTTGCTACCCAGTTACCTCTTCTTTCTCCTAACTCTTTCTGTACGAAAATAGATCAGGCTGCCAGGTGTGGAACTATCACTTTGGTAAGGTTCTTCAGTATATATGGTTTGAATTACTTGAATGCCTTAAAAAATGCATAATCTTTCTTATCAACTACAGGGTAATTCAATTCAACCCCTTGTAGGCCAGTGCTCATAAACGATACGGGGTACTCATCTCCCCTTTCTTCTTTCTGCGTAAGCATTGACACTAATGAATCATCTAAAGCAAAAGTGTACAAGATGAAGTATTTTTCAAAGTTGGTACTTTTAAGGGATGGTGCATGAGCTATTGATGCTCTGATCTTGTTAAATGCACCCTTCTCTGAATCAGTCCACTTGATTTGGACACTTTGCTTGACCATTTGTTGCAAAGGTTTGACTATTTGAGCAAATTCTAGCACAAACCTTCGTACAAAATTTATTGTCCCCATAAAAGACTACATGCCCTTTTTATTATGGGGTAAAGGGATCCGTTCTATTGCTTTAATTCTTTCTAGGTCTATTAAGATCCCTTTCTTTGAAATTACGTGACCCAATATCTTCCCTTCTGTCATGGAGAACACATATTTCTTTGGGTTTAAATAAATTCCATACTTTCTACAACATTCAAAAATATGTTTTAAATGAAACGCATGTTCTTCTCTTTTCTTAGAAATATCATGACATCATCCAAATAAACCACTACACTTTGGCCAATCAGACCGTGGAAATATATATCCATAGCCCTTTGGAAAATTTCTTTAGCGTTAATGAGTCCAAAGGGCATTATTCTATATGCAAAAGTCCCCCACTTGGTTTTGATAGTGGTCTTCAGTCTATCTTCTTCCACTACTAACACTTGGTTATAGCCTGAGAATTCGTCTAACAGAGAAAATAGCTCAGAGCCTGAGACCATCTGTGATATATGTTCCATGGGTGGGACAGGGTAATTGTCTTCATCAGATGCACGGTTTACATTTCTGAAATCAACACAGAGTCTGATCTCTCCAGACTTCTTTCGTACTGGCACCAAATTTGAAACCCATTCTGAATTTCTAACCTTGAATATGATCTTAGCATCAAGAAGCTTCTTCACCTCATTTTGAATTAGAGGTTCTAGTTTGAAGTGCATCTTCCTCAAAGGCTATTGGAAAGGATTGACTCCTACTTTGATTGGAATGACATGTTGTATAATTTTGGTGTCATAGGTTTTGAGGTCTTCATATGTCCAAGCAAAGACATCTTTGTATTGTCTGAACAAGCTGATGAATTTGCTCCTTTCCTCGGGTGAACAGCACTTCCCTAGGTTCACATATTTGGGTTCAGCCTTCGATCCCATATTTACTAGCTCAAACTGCAAAGATGAACTATGTGTCTTAACATTTACTGGTCTTCTAAACTTGTCTTCTAGACCAAACATTTGTTCTAATTTTCTTACCCCTTTAGGAATGAAATTTCCATTCTGGAGGTTTGCTTGATTTTCTTCATCATCTATTATGGCTCCTTTGAAGGTTTCATCATTCGTTAGACATTCCAAGATTTGTTGATCATCATCAAACACCCTCATATTGGTGATGTTGTCTGGAACTGAAGGCCTGAAAAGCAATTCAATTGAACATCTGTTATTTGTGGGTACCATCCTTGTAGCTGAAGTAGCTAACAGGTCAGTTGTTTCATTCTTTAACCTAGGAATTGAAGTGATATTGAATGCATCAAAGTTTGTTAGTAAATCCCATACTTAATTTTTATAAGCCTTCAAATGTGGTGATATGCAAAGAATTTTATTTTGGACTTGTTTAACAATGATTTGAGAATCTCCATACACTTTTAGATTTTTTACTTTTAACTCCATTTCCCTTTTTAGTCCCTGGACTAATGCTTCGTACTCTGTTGTATTATGAGTGCACTCAAATTCTAATCTACAGGAAAGGAAATATATATATATTTTTTTCGGGATCCATTAGGACACAACCAGCTCCTGATCCTTCCAGGGTTTTGGAACCATCAAAATAAAGAATCCAAAATTTATTCTCTACCCTTACTAAATTATAACTACTATCTATATCTGATACTAACTCTACTATATTACAATCAATATTATTAGCCCCTGAAAACTGAAGGAGATCGGGCTGGGTGTCTGATGTGTCATTGGCTTCTTTAGAATGATAATTTCCCGGTTCAAGATCAAGGAAATAATTCCCCAAAATATAGTTAACTGGTTCATTCTATTAGTGCTAGAAATTGTTCCTAGACTACCATAAGAACAAGCTAACACAATCTCAAAAAGAAAACAAAATGAAATTGGTTTTTAAATGGTTTTGGTTTAAAACTTTATCAACAAGGAGATAAAACATAAGCAAGCTAACTTAGAACTAAATAATGAACAATTTTAATAAACTGGGGATCAAACACATCTGAATAAACCATCAAAATTACACATGAAATACTGATTCCACCCACAAGATACAAGCATTTGCATGAATAAAACCTTTAAACAAGAAATGAATTTGTATGTTGAGTAATCAACCAGATCAGAAATGAAACCAGCATAATAGGTAAAAAGGTTTATCAATTTGTATATAATCAATAACAGTCATCAACTTACACAAGAGTTATTAGTCTTAGCTTGAGATACCACAGCTTAAAAGCCTCTCCTTGAGTCAAAATACGAACCACCAAACTATATGTTTGTCTTCCTTTTATCATCACAAAGGTAAAGTAGTTCCATAACTACCTTCTAGTTTGAAATTTGAAACAGTTACATCAATTAGTTACCTGCTAACTCAAAATATTCAAAGACAATTAACCCAAAAATAACAAATTGGATTTGGGGAAATTTGGCGAATTTATGAACATTTGGGTCTCAAAGACGCATCAATATCTCTTGATCCGGGACACCTATGCAAAATTAGAGAGAGGTTGTTTTAAATACGTCCATGAAGAACAAAAATCTCTCTTGGTTTTTAAAAATTTCCCTTAAATTGATCGCAATCCGTGCTGGAAATTTGTGACTAAAACAGTAAATTATTAAATTTTTCAAACCCTGAAAAATAGGCCACAAAGATGAATTAGAATATCTCACAATATAATAGATATTGAAAAATTGAGAGAGGTTTTTGTGAATTATTCTTCTTTGGAAAAAAACCTCTTCTTGTTTTCCATAATCCATTTCCCTCACCTCGTAATATTATCCCAATTATAATGACAAAAACAGGAAAAACAGAGCTACTACAGGAATCCTTTTTTGAATATTTTTTAACCAAGGCTTAAAAATGAAAGTTAGTAATAAAGTTAAAACTTGAAATAAAATTTATTATAAGTTTTTAAGCCCTTAAATATATATATTAACTAATAATCCCAAATAAAAAACCTTAAAACTAATAAAATGAAATAACCAAATCATTAAAAGCATTAACTCAAACAAAAAGTACTAATTACCAAAAATCCTCAAAACCAACTTAAAATGTAAAGTCATAGTAAATCAATTTTTGAAAAATAAGACAAATAAGCCTAAGAACAACATCTAGTTATAACACATTCTTTCCCTCCAACTATGTTACATTGTGTTTCATATGAGTTTCCCTCAATACCTTTATCTGATTATGGCAGCCTTTGTAGGGCAACCACAAATGTGACTAATCTGAAGCAAAATAACCATCTAATTTCGTCGACCAGTCCCGGCTCAAAACCAGCCCATATGCATCTGGGATATCTGCTACCACAATGTTTATATATTGGAAGACTCTCTCATCTGCTGAAAAACGTATCAAGACATCCTCCATTTCTCCTACCACTTTCACTGCAGTTCTATCTAACTGCACAACTTGACCTGTAGTTGGATTGGGTTGACCATTTATTTGCTTGCAGACTGAAAGCGGCATGGAATTCACTGATTCTCTAGAGTCCACTAGAAAGTTATGTACATTGAAATTGAAAATTTCAAAAGTGAGTAAGAACGTTGGAGTTCTATATTTATACTTCCCCCCTATAGTCGCTTCACCAATCTCTTCCTCAGCCTGGTTATCATTCTGGGGTTTCGTTATAGGTATCTCAAGTGCTTTCAACAACTTATCCTTTTGTTGGGGTAACTTACACATTTCAAACAAAGAGATGTTTGCCTTAGTCTTTTTAATATCTTCTACTATGTCATATCTCATTTCATGCTTGTTGGAAATTTTCTTGATATTTTCAACTTTGTTTTCTGCAGACTTCATAGGCATACTGACTGCCTTGGGATTCTGACTTGTGATGACAAACTCTGGTATATTAACGGTATGCGTATTATTTTTGATCTTTTTCATGTTCTCCTGAAGTTTCTTTATCTTGGGAATTATCATGTTATCCTCTTTCAATGGGCCCTAACTCCTTGTTGTAACATTTGTTTCTGATATTTTTTCTTCCTCAGTGAGGCCTTCTTCCTCTATACTAAACATGGATACACAGTCCCATAAAACCATAGTGTCTTCTTCTTGTGTCTCTATTGGTTCATGACATTTCTCTCCTTCATCCATAGTTTCTGTTAACTTGGAATTTAGTAACTGATTCATCACTAAAGTCATAGAATTTATCCATTGTGGGCAATTTTTTTCAGAGTGAGGATGTTGTTGGAATGTGCAGAAATTTTCCTTTCCCACTTCAGTTAAGTGCATAGCCAAGGGACTATGAGAGAGAGGTTTGGATGGACCACTGTCATCTCTCTTTTTATAATAAGGTTTATATTGCTTATTGCACTCCTTCTCTTTTTCCATATCAATTACTCTATTTGAAAGTTTATGCACCATTTTTACCACACCATCTAATTCCTGTGACCGCTCATCTTTAGGCTTAGTTAACAACACAAGATTTATGTTTCCAAAAGTTTTTTCTTCTAATGGTACAGTATATTTGTATATACTTTCCATTTCGGCTTCCACTTTCTTAGCTTCCTCATATGTTTCCACTAAGGTCAACTTAACTAATCTTTTGACAAACATAGCTAGGTCGGGACCAAGAGCTGAAGTGTAATACTCAATTAAGGTGTTCTCAATAGGTTTTATAGCTGCATCAAAGTTATTCAGATGAGCAGCAAACCTCTGAGTGAAATTATGCACCCTTTCTTTCTTTTCCTTTCTGAGGGCAAGCAATTATTTCCTTAAAGCAGCAGTGTTTCTCTGGGTTCCATACTTGTTTCTAAACAATCTCTCAAAGGTGTTCCAATTTGGGATTAAGTTTTCCTGTAGGGAAAAATACCATGAGGCTGCTTTACCATTGAGAGTATGTGGGAACAATCTGTATACTATGTATTCATTCTTAGTTGCTTGTAAACCTTCCAAAGCTAGGTAAAAACTTTGCAAATGATCATCCACAAAAATTCCTTCATTTGGTTCAAACTTGGGCAATGACATATCAAAATTCTGGGGCATGGCATTAACAGAGGGGATCTATCCCTCCAAGCAGGTGGTGGAGGAGTCAGATTTTCATTCACATTTGCCATGATTCTAGCTGGATATTGAGGTGGAGACTGGACAGGGGTTCAGAAAGGTGAGCATTGAGGGGAATCTGGTCCTAACTGATTTAGAGGTTGCACAATCTCTTGCAAGGTGGTTTCTACCTGCTCTTAAAATTATTCCACTAACACTCAATCCTCACGGTAATTAAGGTATTTCTTATGAACTTATCATCTAGGCAAGGCAGAAATAATAGGCAATCCCCCAATAGTTTTTGCATACACCCTTGTGATTCTCCTTAAATCATCAACCACCTCGTTGTCAATAGGGTAGAGATACTCTGTAAATTTTTCTTCAGGATTAGGTCTCTTAGGGAAACTAGTTTCAGAACTGTGACTGGTGTAGTGTTCTCGTGAAAACAAATTTCCTCGACCAACCATGCACTGGCGGCCCTCCTTCTAGAGCCAAAATTGTTGAGGCCTAGAAAATCCCAGGTAATAATAGTAGGGATTCTCCCCAATAAACATTACCAATTATCTCTTTATTGTTTGGTATGGGGAATCCATCCGATTTACGGTCCGACTACCGTAGGTAGTAATGGTTTAAGATTTCTTTTACCAGTTGTAGCCTGGTCCACCATTTAATTGTACTTTTTTTCTTTTATATATGATATGCAAGTGCCTAATCTAAGTGAAATCGATAGAGATAACAAAGAGTTAACAATGTGATGCGCAGGTTCTTACCTCTCATCTTATTACCTCTTTTGCTTCTAAATCACAAACAAATAACACCTATGCTAAACTAGCTAATTCTATCTAACCTATCCCTAGGGAGTGAGATTAGATTTAATGGTGAGTAATGTATTGTAGAAAGATAAACATAGAGATAGCTCATTGTTAGTTAAACATTCATTACTCAATATACTGCATAAGTTTCATAAAAATATCAGGAAATAATTCATAACATGGAAGTAATTCATAAGTTAGAATGATCTCATAGTTCTTAGAACGAGCTAAAACCAAAATAATTCAACATTCAACCAATCTACAGCATGCATTTGAAACTTTACAACTCCTTCCCCAGCAAAAAATATGGCTTCTTTATTATAAAAGGAAATAGTTCTTCTTACAATAACTTCACAAAATATAGCATGGAAAACCCCCCCCTAACATCTACTTCACCTATACTTATACAATAAAACAAAATGATTCCTGAGTTGCCCCCTAACCTTTTGGGCTTCCTCGACTCTTCCTTCACAAAATTTCGTCCTTTAGTGCATGCACTTAGAAAGGAATAAATACAAAATATTAAATAATCCTTCGTTTGTGAATAAGACAAAACTAAGTGGGTCCAGTTGGTGTCTTGAAAAAAAATGCTCCAAGCTTGTGTTTGTTCACTGATGACTTGGTATTCTGTACATTCCAATACATGAACTGCCACCTCATGCTTTGGCAGTTGAGACTCGATTTCCTTCACCTTGGGTGTACTCTGACTCAAATATTCTTCCAACAAGAGTTTGTGGCATGATGCTTGTATAATCCAAATCTTGATGTCTTCCTCACTAACAGCTTCGAGCTGCAGATATTCTTTCTTCTCCCTTTTGCAGCTTCTCTTGCAAGTTTTTCAGATGTTCTTCCTTGACTAGGAAAACTTGATCCAAGAAGCCTGTTAGAATCATGCACTGATTGTGAACCAAATGTATGCCTTTGTAAAATTTAGCACACTTTTCAATAGTTTTCTCAATGGTCATGTTTAATCTGACCGTTGTTCTACACCCAAAATTCAGTATGGCTACCTCCATCTTTAGAGTTCCTCCATATTTTTTAGGCATGTTAGCTGGAAAGGTTGAATGGGTTCCTATCCATTCTAACTGATTTTTTACAAGCTCAACTACCTCTGATAATCTCCTTCGTAATTCCGATGAGCCGAGTGCTAGCTTTTTCAATCTAATCTCAATCTATTTAACTATATACATCTCTCCTGCAAGGATCAACAAAAATTGATTTATCACACTCAGTTAACCTCATCGGGGTTCATTGAAGTCATGGAGCACTAGCACTTGATGGTTGGCTTGCTATGACATGTGTTTGATCTCCTTCAGTTGAGATTCAGTCATTTATTGCACTCCGACTTCAGCTAGGGTTTGGTGATTCAATTAGGGTTTTGGTCAAGTGGTTAACTGAGTGTGATTGAATGGCTAAGAGTTAGTTAAGCCAGACTCACTCACTGAATTCGAATTGTCTCCTTAGGTATTTGAATTCTTCATGGAGTTAAGCTATTACTTAACATTGGTATTGTAACCATTCATTGTTTATTAAATATACAGAGAGGAAACCAATTCCGGTTCTGATTAACACCAATGCATGAGTATTTGTTAATTATTCTTTGATGATTTTGATTCCTAGTTCCTAGATCATGTGCAAGAATTAATATTGTATCAGATCAAAGGTCTCAGGTTCAATTCCCCCAAGCTACGCCAGAGGCGGGGTGTTGGAGTATCGGGTACCTCCACATGGTATAACCGCTGCACCTCTAGGAATATAAAACAAGTGGACTAACCGCCACTCCTGGTCATAGGGCCTTGTGCTGGGTTTCAAATGTTCATCAATATCTGCAGGTTTTGGTGTAACGACAAACCTTACATGGTATTAGAGCATATGGTGGGACGAAGATCAATCTCTCAAAAATAATATTTTTGACAGATTTCTCCATGGAAAGTGAGTAATAGCTCAAAATTCCAACACTGCACCAGAAGCCAAGGCTTACCACTCAATATACCAAGTAAAGAACTTGTTGATCAAGCTTGCTTGATTGAATATGCTAGGTGTGATGAAAGCCTAGAATGTGCAGGCTATCCGACCTTATTTTTCCCTTTCTGTTTTGATTTTCAGGTTTCTATAGGTGAAGCATTCGCTGCAGCATATCCAGATGGCCTCCTCAGTACCTCTGTTGACTCCATACAATTTCCACACATGGAAAAGTAAAATGGAGATTCAGCTGTATTCCAAAGGACTCTATAGAGTCACCATGGACACTGAAGTTGAGCCTGGATCCACCATAGAAAAATCAAGATTCTTGAACAAGAAGGATGAAGCCTTCATTTTCTTGTGCCTCTCTATTTCCAATGACCTTCTCTTCCATCTTACGGATCTGAAGACATCGAAACAAATATGGGACAAATTGGAATCTCTATATGGAAAGCATGATGACTTGAGAGTTTACCAACTTGAAAATGAACTCATGTCTCTCCAACCTTCCAATTTCAAGACTCTGAATGATTTCTTTACAAAGTTCAAGCATACTGTTTTCCTCTTGAAGCAATGCAAAGTGGAGCAGGAGGATGATCAGCTCATCCTAGCCATCCTCTCCAAACTCAGGGCTGATTATTCAGTTTTTGTTTCTACATTCCGTGCAGGGAAGCTCACAACCCCCGGATGGAAGATGCCTACACTCAATGCCTTCATTGAGTCCCTAACTAATGAACATGACAAGCTTGTCCAGATGGGGATCATCCGATCTTCCCATGATCAAGCCCTCCATGTCTCGGGGCCCAAAGATGTGAAGGGTAAAGGAAAGCAACAGAAAAATCAGAAAACTAAAATTGATGCTCCCAAGCCTATAGTTGAAAATCAGCAGCATGATGAATCTTCCGGCTCAAGGAAGAACAAAGGAAAAGGGAAAAATGGGAAAGAAAAAGTTAGGTGTTCTTACTGCGGGAAGGGTTTTCACCCTGAACATGCCTGCATGAAGAAAAATATTGATGAAGCAACCTCTCTCCTTGAGAGGGATCACATCAATCTTCCATAGAGATTTCGGAGGAGAGATCACCAAGATCGGGAACCACCGCATGAGAAAGGTCATAACATCATGGCAAGCACTTCAAAGTCCAAAGCACTACTGATTGACAGTGGAGCTTTGAATCACATGATGGCTGAAAAATACTCCTTTTCATCCTTGGAAACTGGCAAATCCATCCCAATCCACATGGGAGATGACTCCACCATCATTTCCGAAGGACAAGGTACTGTAGATCTAGAAAATGGTTTTTTTTCTAAAGTTTTGTATGTACCATCTCTAGCAACAAATCTCCTTAGTGTCTATCAGATGACACATACAAGAATGCCTAAGAGAGTCTCTTTCAGCCCAAATGATGTTGAGATAACAGAAATTGCATCCAGGAAACTCATTGCAAAAGGCCTTGCAAATCATCATGCAAAATCCTATGAGTTCTCTCACTTTGTTGCAGATGCAAAGCCCACCACTCTGCTAACTCATGGAAATGAGGTTAGTATGCTATGGCATGAGAGGTTTTTCCATCTTAATTTAAAATATTTGTAGCAATCACAGAAAAACTCCATGGTTGAAGGCCTCCCGGTCATCAAGGAAACCACGGGAGTTTGCAAGGGCTGTGTGATTGGAAAACACCCTAAGCACAAGTTTGATCGGGGGAAGGCAAACCAAGATACAAGCATATTGGGGCTGATACATTTTGATATCAGTGGTCTAATGCCTGTCACATCCATGAATGGATCAAGGTACCTCCTTACCTTTATTGATGATTTTTCAAGGTATACATGGGTTTTCTTTATCAAAAAGAAATCAGAGGTATGTGAAAAATTTTCTGAATTGAAGGCCTTGATTGAAAATGCCTCTGGGCTTAAGATAAAGATATTGAGATATGATAATGGAGGGGAGTATGTCAGTAATGATTTTCTATACATATTCTCTCAAAGTGGTATTCATTTCCAACATTCAATTCCCTACACTCCCCAGTAGAATGGAGTAGCGGAAAGGAAGAACCGGTCTCTCAAAGAGATGACCACCTGTATGTTGGAGTCAAAGAAGCTTGCTGCAAATTTGTGGGATGAATCCATGCATGATGTAGCATACATTTAGAATAGGGTGCCACATTCATCAGTGAAAGGAAAGACTCCTTTCAAAGTATACTTCGGACACAAGCCAGATGTGTCGAACCTACGGGTGTTTGGGTCCACTGCATGGGCCCAGATTCCGCTTGATAAAAGAAGGGCTTTGCAACCGCAGAGCATAGAATGTCTGTTTATTGGGTATCCTGATGAATATAAAGGATTCAAGCTGTTGGATATCAAGACCAAACATATCATCATCGATAGAAGTGTCAAGTTCGATGAGCCTCTTCAAGAGGTGGAACTAGTGAAGGAGAAAACTGTTGAATTTCCTTCCTATTCCATTGAATATTTGGATGATGAAATTGGGGGTGATGACCCTGATTTGGATCCTCTGATTTCTAATATCAGTGTGCAGAAATCATTAGATACTGAATCAGAACCTGAATTGAAAAATCATCTTCCTACATGGGCCCAAAAGACACTCTCCTCTGCAGGAGACAACATTGGAAATCTGGATGATCCAAGGAGAACCCGGTCTGATTTCCAAAGAGCAGGTATTGTGCTCTCTTGTTCTAATAATTTGCTGTTTGAAAATTGCTATTTGATGATTATTTCAGATCCAAAATCCTACTACCATGCTCGGAATGATCCGAGATGGCAAGTTGCCATGGATGAAGAGATGAATTCTCTTCAGAAAAACACTACTTGGGAGCTAGTTTCTCTTCCACCGAGAAGGAAATTGGTTCAATGCAAGTGGGTGTTTCGAAAAAAGGTTGCTGCTGATGGAAGCACCTAAAAATATAAGGCAAGGATGGTAGCAAAAGGTTTCTCTCAGGTCCAATGAGTGGACTACCATGAGACCTTTGCACCGGTTGCAAAAATGGACTCCATCCGCCTTGTTTTGGCTATTTCCGCATCCAAGCACTGGGAGGTGCATCACATGGATGTTAAGTCAGCCTTTATACATGGATATATTCATGAGGAGATATACATGAATCATCCTGAGGGGTACATCACTGATCCATCTTTGGTTTGCAAGCTAAAGAAGTCACTATACAGGTTAAAACAGGCCCCAAGAGAGTGGTATTCCAAGATGGATGCCTTCCTTCTCTCGCAAAACTTTCAGAGATGTAGATCAGATCCAAATGTGTATTTAAAGCAGCATGATGGTCATATAATTATCATTTTTTTATATTTTGATGACTTACTGATAACAGGTAGCACAATTGCCTCCATTTCAGCCATCAAAACTGCTCTCCACAATGCCTTTGAAATGAGTGATTTGGGGCTTCTAAAACAATTTTTGGGGCTCGAAATCGAGCAAAATTCTGATGGGATTATGGTCACTCAGTCCAAACCTTAAAGAAATTTTCTCTTCCAATGAGTATGTCCTTGCTCTGCAACTTAAAAAGCATCAGGGTTCTTTCTTTTCCTAGTCAGGGATCAATCCTGAAATGTTGCAAGTTCTGAAAATAAAATCACCTAGCTAACAATCCCTTTCCAAAGAGAATACCAATTGATGCAGCGAAATTTCTAGTAGACTGTTGATGCCACAAACATTCAGTCATTTACCAAAACTTCCTTTTCTTTTCAATTTATACAATCTGAAAGTTCAATGTTTCAAATGCTCTGCCTCTGCACTTATTGTCCACAAAACTGTAATACCATATACAATTCACTCATATACGCTCATATATTTAAGAGTTACACAATCCATAACAATTTAATAATGGGTGTATTCTTATCAAGGGAATAGATCAATGACTTCTACCATTCACTATGTCTTGGGTGCTTTATCAACAAAACATTTTACAAATCTTTAACACCAATGTTTCACACTTCTAAGACAAACAATTAAAATTCCAAATTGGACAAGAGCCAAACAATTTGCTTATCAAAACTTAGATGCAAAGGTTCTTCAACACAAATCCAATGGCAATTTCAAACTCCAGAAGAAAAACTCTTCAATGGTGTCTTTAGGGATGTTCCTTCCTCCCTAAAAATTTGAATTGAAATGGATCTCGCTTCTCAAAGAGAACGAATCCCTTGACAACGCTTCACCAAGAAATTCCCAACTCAGCTCTACAGGAACGATCAAACCTCATTAACGCATTCCTCAATCGAGTTCTTCAAGTCTGTGATATTGTAATCTCTGAATTTCTTTCTCTTCAATGAGCAAAATTGGCTCTATCTTCCTTTTCCAAAGAACATGCCTGCTCTGATACCACTTTATGTCATCCCGTTCCACAAGATTTCTCTTTCCGAGGATTCTCCTATAATGACTTTTATGTCAATCTATAATCTAGCGTTTATTCCCATTCTCAACACTGGAATATCAAAGCACCACTCTAATTCTGCACCAAATCTTTACTCATCAACATAAGTTGGTCACCATATATGTAAATGAATGTACCAATGAACAGGTTATTGATCTCGACTCGAATACATATTATGGTGACTATCTTTGGATTTGAGATTTACACAACCAATGCATTCAACATCATTTTCAGAGTTCCATTGCAGAATTCGAGCAACTTAAACCAAAACGGTGATTCCCCTTGTGAGATTCCTTCACCACTTTGATCACTCTTTGATCATGCTGCTGTTGATTTCTAACTTTCCAACACACAACCCAGAAACCCAATTCAACATTGAATTTGTTCAACGTAGAATACTCACCCAGAAAACATCCTTCTTAGTGCAGACAATTAATCTACAATTTTATCAATGAAATTAAACTTGACAGACCTTGGTCAACAATCAACCCATAATATTCCAAACAATGGATCTTCCAATATTGTTCAATGCAGAGTAATTCACCAATTTCACCTGTGTAATCGGATTCCATTCAACGTTTAAACACAGAGGAACTTCATCATATTGCAGAGTAATTCAAGCTAACAAACTATAATATAAATCATCGGTTTATTACCTCAAGTCCACCCTCAAAAACCCCTATACATGATTTCAGCCGATCCAATCAATGCAGAGTATCCTTTGCTTGGATTTCGTTTCCACCATGAATTATTCCCCTTTGAGAGTTAAACAACACAATCCAAAGGTTTACTTGTTACATGGATGCTTTACCAACGCTCAGAATTTCAGTTCAGTATCGAAGTTGAACTCAAAGAAATATTAATTCTCAATTTAATTAACGCTTCAACTACACAGAGAATTTCAATTCTCTTCACATCGATCTAGTTCCCCACAATTCTTCAACTGGAATCACATAACACATGGATACTCAATCCATACACAGACAAAGAAAGTCACAAAACAAGGAAAATGCAAATATGTATTACATTTATCAATTTCTGTCACTCACGTAATGTTTACACACAATGTTTGGCCTGATACACAATATGGGTGTATATTTCCCTGGCGTCTTCTCCTACAACTCGATCTCTACCTCGCTATCTTCTCCTAAAAGAAGATCAACAAAACCCTAACAACCTTCTATATTTCTGTAACTGACTTTTAAAACAGAATTTTGAATCTATCTTCTACTATGACTCATGAATTTTAACAACACCTGGTTTCTATGACTCATTGATTTAGGTTCACACCTCATCATTACATTTGGAAACTTCTAATACTAATTTACAAACTATGAACCTTTACAATATTCTCCTGCGTCACATGACCTATAATAGCTCCTATGTCACACATAATCTTGAATGGGTTTCTCTACTGTAGAAGCTATTTTATCAAATATGCTTTTGATTTTAAATTTGTAGCACATGTATCAACATCGATAGTTATATATGTTTGATCCTTAAATCGCAATAGTTCCAGGTTTTCAGATGGTATCTTATTAAGGATTTGATTGTGTTGTTTGTACAAGATCAGATTTTGTATCAAGTTGGGACTTATGGTTTGTATCAAGTCCTATTTATATCTTCATATGATTGAGATGGAAAGTCTTGTGATTTGTATCAAGTCGGGACTTGTGGCTTGTATCAAGTCAAGTATTCTTATAAAAGGTACCCTATGAGTTAGACCTTCACTTATGGATATGAGCTTGTGAGTAATATAGAGACTGTAGACTTGTGAGTAATATCAAGTCCTACCAATATCCTCATTTATTGAGGTGGCATACTTTACTTGGTAAAGAGGTTATACAATGTGATGTATTCGTTGAGTGTTATACGTCTCCTTTGTGTCTTAGCTACCCTTAGAGTGAATTACTTTAGCATATGACTATATAGATCGGGGCAATACATATGATCATCAGTATGGAATAATTCTTCTAAGTATGATATGATAATATGGATAATTAAATACATTTGTGGCCGTTCAAATTTCCTATGTATGTCTTCATGTGAACTTGAATTGTAAAAGCTTCATTTAAAGCCTTAGTTGTAAATAAAGAATGTATAAATTAGGAATCTCTCTAAGATCCATGCAAAGATAAAAATAGTAAATAATGTAATTAAATTTATGTGTTTTAATTAATTAAAAGAAACTTATAGAGATCCATGCAAATGTTTTGTATGGATGGCACTAAGAGTGAAGCAGTGATGAAATTTAAGTTAGCATGTTAACTAAGTGATCAACATTTAGGTAATTAAGAAGATCCATGTATAAGTTAATAATATAAATTGTGCATTAAATGTGAAGCACCAAGGACATTCATTTAGACTCCTAACTTTATGGTCATACATTTAGTTAAAGATTAAAAGACTCATTCAAGTCAGTCAACATTTAGTTAAAAACTAATAATGAAAGGAAAGGTGCATATCTTTGTGCATGCTAGGTGTTTTGGCTTGTTATTAATATGATAGGAATATGGCAAGTTCATTACAGTTGATTACAGTGTTGTATTGGATCTCTCTTCTCTACTATTGAGGTGACATTTATTATCGGGCAATCTGCTTATGTTGTTACCCATTCGCTGCAAATCTATCTATCATACTCAAAGAATTGTTGGGTTTTTCATCCTTTGTGTTTGGAGGGTTTTCCCAGGTTATATCTTGTCTCTTATGGTTGAATGATTTATGTGACTGATTTGTCTTATGAGATTCATATATGCAGTGATTGATTAATAAAAGTTTTAAAGTTCAAGCATCTCTGATTTTTCTCAAACACTCACATGGTATCAGGGAAAAAGGCGTGAAGGAGCTTAGTTTTGTGTAGCAAACTAAATCCTACGTGATCTTGAGGAGTTTAGAAAAATATTGGAGCAATGACAACGATTTCCGACCGAAAGATCTTCTCGAGGGCACTTCCAACTTCAACACATGGAAGGCAAGAGTATTAAACACTCTTGATTAGCATTACCTATATGGATACATATCCATAGTGGTGGAGGATCCTTCATCCAATGTAGGGAGAATCCAAAGCAAGTCAATATACATCATTCCCACCACTATTCTAGGTAACAAAATCCGTTAATAATTTATAATCAAACCATGAGGAATCACCAAAAACCATTGAAAAATCACTTCCAAAATGGGATGATTTAGATTACTTGTGGGTGGATTTCAAAAATTCAAAACAGTTTGGGAGATATGATCGGGTCTTTGAAGATGAAGTTTTCAGAAATTGTGTTATGGACATCTTTTTAATATGGACAAATTGGTTGAATGACACGGGGATTTGTGGATTGGATATTATTCTTATTTAATGGATCTTGTGTGTAATGAGAGACTCATAGAGTTAAGAACTCATCCGAAGAAGAGGATTATGATTGTTAGAAGAAGTTTTTCCTGAATAAGAGCATTCACTCTAGGTTGCATGGAATCCAGTTTCCCCATGCAGAGATTTTATACCTCTTGCATGCACTCAAATTTGCAAGGAAATCAAGATCGAGGGATTCTAGTAATCTCCGCAAGGAAGCAGAGATCAAGAGGGAGCATGCAAAATAATAAAATATAAGTACTTGTATTTTGTTTGTTATATTCTCTTTAGATCTATATGTTTTTGAATGTGTTTCATTACATTCATATAGAGATATGTATTCCTAAGATTAGGAATTGTGTTATGATATAACATGTTTAGTATATATTTTGATTGTCTTTCTTTTATTAGAAAATAACAAAACTAATGAAGTATGCATCTATGATTGTTTGATTATCATATGCTTTTATAAAATCAGTTTTAAAGGTTTTTTAATGTATTACTGGGATTAGGAATGATGTTATGGTATAACATTATTAAAAGCATATGTTACAATCCTTATATTTATTGGTAAATAGTAAAACTCATGTTATGTTTAAATTAAGAAGAGTATAGGGTTGCATGATTGCTCATGAGAAGTGAATATAAAGCATGCATAATTGCTCATGATATATAAATATAAAGTTGCATGATTGTTCATGAGATATGAATTTAAAGCATGCATGATTGTTTCATGAGATATGAATATGAGACTGCATAATTTATTTATGAAATATGAATAGTGTTATGTCGAAACATTGATTTAATATGTATACATAACTATATAAACTGTTGAATTATATTGGAGTATTCATGTGATTTAAATTCATGAGATATAGTTACACTTAAACATTGGTTAAAATGTTTTTGCATGCCAATATGTGTTATTTGTCATTGTATTAAAATGAATGGATTATGCAAGGTTGCTAATAACTTGAATAAATTTGGCTTGTAGGGAAAAACCATATGCCCTGGTCTACAAGCCTAAAGAATGACATGAATATGAAGTCATTCTAATGGTTGATCTAGAAAAAGAATAGATCAAAAGGTTCCTATGATTCTTAGTAAGAATTCAGAATAGAATCCCTAATACTATTATGAGAGATGTAAAGACTCCTGAAGGTAATTTATTTATCCTAGTTATATTCATATATGTGTTATACCTAGAGGAGTATGAGCCTATGTGATGGATTACTCAAGTTATGATTGTCACATCCTAGATGTTGAGAGGGAGAAGCTAGATTTTCTAGCTCCCGAAAAACCAATGGAACTGGTTAATTAAACTCCTACTATGTAGAAACCTACATGGTGCTCATATTTAGAAGGAAGCTATATGTAAGAACTTTGAATGGTTCTTAAGTTTAGATGTATAACAATCATTGGATAATATTTTCTTCTGTTGAGGAAAAATGTTCAGTAGAGTTCCTGAAAGGATTCAAGAACAATGGATTATAAGTCCATGACCACACACATGAATGATAAATATGATTCTTATTCATATATATAGGAGCTTTTAAATGTTAGATATACACAGTTCTTAGGATCAATTATATGCTTTAGAGTCAGTACATAGACATGTACAACAAATCATGTATTTTGTTACCTGCTTAGTACAAGTATGTGTAGATTCAGACATGTCTCGGTAGTGAGAGAAACTTTCATGGATATATGGATTCTAACTAGCACGTTGATCAAGAAATATTACATCAAAGATGTTTTTCAGATAGAGCATATTGTAAAGAAGTAAATATTTACAAGGTTCCTAGTCAGTTATATCTGAGACATAGTGCAAAAAGGAGTTATGTAACTCCTATACATATCCACGGATGAGAAGAATTTCCAGCATATTTACTAAGCATATGTATTGGACAAGCTTGGTTGTAGAGCATAAAGACTCTGCTAGTTGAAGAGGGAGTATTAATGTATCTCCACATGCATTAGCAGTTAAAATTCCCCAAACTAGTTATTCATGATACATGACTCAGGTAGCTAGGGGTTGTGATATCTTGTGGAGAAAATCCACATTAGCGGAGACATGGTCAAAGTATTAGAAACTATTAGATACTCGAGCAAAGTTATAGTTTGAACTTCTAGAGAAATGCTAAAACCTCTTGGAGAGGTTAGATACCCATACAGTTGGCTATGTGGGGTATTGTGGTATGAAAGCATTGTGAAAGTGATCATGCCTTGAATAACATCACAAAGAATGGAAATCTCACTAAGAACTTCTTCAGATGGTAGAAGATTCTTAAAGTCAACAGATGTTGGAGATTGAAAGAAAAAAGATAAAACTTTCGTTTCTCACAATATTACACATTTAATGTGTTGTACATGATGGATATGAAATCCATAGTTTCTAGTTTAGAGAAATTGCATTCTGGACTGGATCCAAATGATGCTATTGTGATTAAGTAGCTAGTTGGTCCCTTAATGTACTTACCAGACCCGTTGTATTTTATTCTTGTTACTAAGCATATGTTTGAGTACCATTTGAGGTACATTAGAATAGGTTCTTTATTGTATTTGATACATGGTATACCTATTGTGCTATCCAACTATTATTTTAGCCTGATATAAAGCAATGTAAATTGTGGTTAGTACTACAAAAGCTAAGTGTATTGTGGCTAGTACTACAGAAGCAAGGTGTATGTCAGAGACTACTATAGAAGTATATGTATTTTTCGGATAGTACTACTTACTGAGAAGTAGTGTAGTTTTAGGATGCTACCTATAGGGGTGAAATACTTGAGCCTACTATTATTAGGTGTTTTTAAAATCAATCTTTCTGAGAACCCAATGTTTCATTTTATGTTAAATCGCATTAAGATGAAGCATCATTTCATCGAATTCATGGTCATATAAGTAATATTTCAGTACATAACTACTGATGAGCAGATTGCAAATGTGTGGACAAGCAAGTGTCATTGATGAAGTTTAATCCTTTTGAGATAAGCTTGGTTTGGCAGAAAATGCCTGGTATAGTAAAGAATGTCTCCCTCGCTGAGAGGGAGTGTTGAATGTACAACAGTAGGAGTCATTCTTCGGACTTGTGGTTTGTATCAAGTTGGGACTTGTTGTTTGCATTAAGTCCTATCTATATCCTCATATGATTAAGGTGGTGTTGTTGGACTCACGATTGTCATTAGACCAAAACCCACAGGTATCAATCTCTACCACAATCATCAAAGTTAGGATCTTGGGAGGCAATTAGTCCATGTCATGAAACTCACGGGAAGCGTTGAACCAAATGTCCAACATGCGATGCTCGTACTGTAAAGTCTTCTAGTTTGTATCAATATTGTAGACTCGTGGTTTGTATCAAGTTCAGACTTGTTTTTTGTATCAATTCAACTATTCTCATTAAAGGTACTCTATGAGATAGACCTTTAGTTATGTATATGAACTTGTGAGTAATATTAAGCAGAGTCTTGTGAATAATATCAAGACTGTAGACTTGTGAGTAATATCAAGTCTTACCAATATCCTCACTTATTGAGGTGGCATAGTTTACTTGGTAAAGTGGTTATACTATGTGACGTATCACTAGTCATGGTCACCGAGTGATATAAGTCTCCTTGAGGGATTAACTACCCCTAGAGTGAATTACTTTAGCATATGACTATATGGCCTGGGATAATATATATGGCCATCAGTATGGAATAATTATTTTGAGTATGATATGATAAGATGGATAAAGAAATACACATGTGGACCATAAAGTAAATAATAAATGATAAAGAGACAAGCATAGACAGAGAATGAATTTGAATTTTCCATGTATGCCTTCATGTGAAATCAAATTTTAAAAGCTCCAGTTAAAGCTTTAGTTGTAAATAAAGAATATATCAGTTAAATAAGGAATATTTCTGAGATATGTGCAAAGAAAAAAATAGTAAATAATGTAATTGAATTAATAAAGACTTATGTGTTTCAGTTAATTAAAAGAAACTTGTAGATATCTATGAAAATGTTCTTCATGGATGACACTAAGAGTGAAGCACTAATGACACTTAAGTTAGCATCTTAACTAAGTGATCAACATTCAGCTCACTAAGAATATCAATGCAGAACTTAATAATAGAAATTTTGCACTAAATGTGAACCACCAAAGACATTCAGTTAACCTCCTAACTTTATGGTCATACATTCAGTTAAAGATTAAAAGACTCAATTCAAGTCAATCAAAGTTTAATTAAAAACTAATAATGAAAGGAAGGGCACATATCTTTGTGCATGCTAGGTGTTTTTGGCTTGTTATTAATATGATGGCATATGGCAAGTTCATTACAGTTGATTATAGTGTTGTATTGGATATCTCTTCTCTAATGTTGAGGTGACATCTCTTATTGAGCAATCTGCTTATATGTTGTAAACCATTCTCTACAAATCTACCTATCGTACTTAAAGAATTGTTTGGTTTTTCATCCTCCATGTTTGGAGGGTTTTCCCAGGGTATATCTTGTCTCTTATGGTTGAATGATTTATGTGGTTAATTTATCTTATGAGATTCATATATGTAATGATTGATTAATAAAAGTTTTAAAGTTCAAGCATCTTCGATTTTGCTCAAACACTCATAGATTGACTGTCATTTCAACTATAACAATGTGTTACTTCCCTTCTAGTTTGATTTAGATATTTTATTACTTGCTTATGGTGACCATCGAATTTCAGGTATTATTGTAGGAGATCTCTAGTTTTTGGAGTTTCATAAATACATAATCCCATATATTCTCATCATAGACTTCATATTCACCTATAGCCTATCCTTTGCTAAGGATTACTTATGTCAAGTCTTCTACACATCTCTCTATTTAACCAATGTTAATGCTCCTTTCTTCTCCTCATGTCACTTTGTCTAAGCCTCCATATATTTTTCCTTGCTTCTTTGAATATTCCTTTTGTCGTGTAATCTTTGGGTACTAGTGGCTTGGGCCAAACTTTCCTAACAATTTCTCTTGAACTCCTCAACTTCCTTAAGGATTTGTTCATGTTTGTTTTAAAGTTGCACCATGTTGTCATCTACATTCCTAGGCATCACAAAATTAAAGGAGAGGGCCATATTCTTTTTATCGTATATGACTACATAATGTAGGGACTTTATATTTTTATTGATCTCATCCAACTACACAAATATTTGTATTGCCTTACTTTGGTCAAATTTCAAAAATACTAGCCTTCCCTCTTAGGATCATTTTTTTTCATTACGGATAGCATTTTCATTTCGTAGGTAGTTGACTTCATCAATCAGTTTATGATTTTATTTTACCATCTTCTAAGTCAAAGGGAATACTACTACTACCTAAAGAATTTATAATGATTTAACCATATCTTCCTTCTCTTCGAGGGGGGAGAAAATATCAACAACTTACTCTGAATTACTCCCTAAGGAGTCCAACCTATTCTCTAGCTTTGTTTTTTACATCTCTAGGGATTTTATCTTGGAATTAAAAAATAATTGTGGGTGATGGTGAACTCAAAAATTTTCTTTAATGCCTCACTTGTATGGGTAACTCTTACATATTTTTCATACACCGTATTTTTAGAGAACTTCACCATATGAAAATCATCTTACATATTTTTCATACACCATATTTTTAGAGAACTTCACCATATGAAAATCATCAACATGAGGCCAGTTAACAATTTTGAACTTGACTAGGGAAACCCTATGTTTTTTTGGCACCATTTGCAAATATGGTTTCTTAAAAAGGGTATCAACTATGGTTATAATGTATTGGATTATCTTGTCATTGTAGTTATTGATGTATAAAATGATCTAGGGAAATTAGTGCAATTTTGTTGGCTTTCCTCCTTTTCTTTTCCTTAAAAACTATCTTTCGAGCCCTCAACAACCCCTCAAGTCATGTAACTTGGGCCCCCACTTTAAATTTTGGATCAGGAGCCAATGCACAAATGATCACTCTCCCAGCCTTACTTTTCTAAATTCAAATTGATCATGGAACACCAATGGTTGGTATGTTTTAATTGAGTAGTTATTGTATCATTGTTCAGTTGGGAACACCCTCAATGGTCTTATCGTCATTCTCCCTAATTTATGTTAGCATATTGAATGTATTGATTGACTGGAAATAATATGATGTATTTGATGCCCTATTTAGGTGAAGTATATAGAACTAGCTTCCATATGCTTATATCTTCAACCTTGAATCCACATTGATTGTTTTCAATCTTTATATGCCATGGAAAATTCTTGAAGTTTCCTTGAATAAAATCTAATTCACTTAGAAACTTTTAAATGTTGTTCCTCAAACCTCTTGTCCTTTGCGACCTTTAACTCTCAAAACTTTTTTTGCTAGAGTGTCACTTTAAAAAAAAATCTCACCATTATTTCTCCCATGAAAAGTTATTTCTTTGTCAATACATTTTCAAAGAAAAGACTTTTCATTTCCAATACATCAATGTGCAAAATATTTTTTCTTAATGATACATCACATTTGAAAAGTAGATTTCTTGTCAAATTCTTCTCACTGGGGTGATTTTCTTTTCCTGTTGCTTTTCTTAAATGGACACTTTGGCACCTAAAGTCAGTATCCAAGAGAGTTTATTTGACAAAGAGGAAAAGTATTCCAACAAAATATCATTCACCATTGATGTCATCGAATTCCAAATACCTTTTATTCACCGATGTGTTGGTGAAGAAATGTCTTTCAATCACTAATGTACCAATTTCAATCCCCTTTTCTCGATGAAAAGTCGCTCCTCAAAATCCATTTCACCACTAACACATTGAACTTGAGAGTGTTTTTCTCACCGATACATTGATATAGAAAAATGATTCCCATGCTAATGCTTCATTTTAAAAGAATTATTTGTCATCGATACACAACGGATTAAACCATTTCACTTGTGAAACATTGCTAGATGAATGTAATTTTGGATGAGATATAACAATAAAATATGAAAAGAAAGGTAAATATGATAAAAGGGAACAAGACATAAAAGAAAATATAAAATAAGGGGAAACCCATTAGTGAAAAATGATCACACGAGTGTGTTTCTTATAAAAGCAATGCAAGGATGGTTAGGATCATTTTTCACATTATTTGTTTCCACCATAAATATAGGAGTTTTCTAAAGGGGAATTGAACTCAATCACAAGTTACCACTGAACGACGCTTTCCCATATCAATTGTAGACACCTTCTCACCCGTCAAGTAGGCACACCTTACTCATTTGATTAGTTGATTTTCTCATACAATGGCATAGATTTGGTTATTTGGGTGTTAAATCTCAAACACTAAATCATTTATTTACATATTTAACAAGGGAAATTCCCCACATTTATTTCCAATGATACCATTTAATCAACCATAACTATGGTCCCCCCATCATTTCAATTTAAAACCTAGGGTTTCATTCAATCAGAAAAAGGAAAACATTAGGTGGAAATGGAACCTTGTCCTGTGAAGAAACAATCCCCCTGGCCACCATTCGCCTCTTTTCTATTTCATACAATCTCCCCTTGATGCCCCTTTATCTCACTCTTTGTACCCATGTACATGATTTTCCTCATCCCAAAATCCTAGTAGTTTCCTTGCTTGGATAAATCAAATTAACAAGTCTCTAAAAGAAATGGTTACTCACAATGTGGTTCTCTTGAATTTAAATGATTAGTGGACTCCCCTCTCGAACAATCTTAGTTAGGATCTTCCATACCAATTTGAAAATAATCTCCCAAAATCCAAGAATGTTGCATTGATATTGTTTCACCTGACTTCTCTTTTGGGGGGGGGGGGNCTAATTGTACTAATCAATTATGACGATGACTATTATTCCTTGATATGTTCCATGGCTAAATTTGGACTATGCTAGGGCATGATTGGCTCAATTATTAAAGTTTTAGAGCTTAATATTTCTTGTAGTATGATATTGATGGTTTGTGTGTGGGATTTTGCATATATGAATATGGTATAAATATTGCTAGTCAAGTATTTCGCTCTAGAACGAATTTCAAGGAGAATATTCAATAATTAAATGTAGATGGTGGTGAACTTAGAAAGTGGTGAAATAAACGGAGTTTGTGACGTTCAATTTACACAATTCTTACACATTCAGGGTGAATAACACATATTGAGCAATGAATAATTTAGTAGTTTATACTAATAATGCAAATCATTCTTGCTTAATACATAACAATTAGAGCATGAGTGGGCCTAATGGTTAAGAGCATGTGTTTCCTCTTAGGAGGTCACGGGTTCAAATCCAGAGGGGGGTAGTGTATCTACACCTCTGTAGACTTTAGCAATTAAATATCTGCGCAGAGGGGGGTCCCTTGTCCCACAAACAAGGGGGTCTCATACACCAATTTGGTGTCTCGCTTGGTGGTGACCTTAAAAATAGATTATTATTATTATCATTATTATTAATGGAAGCCTTGACATCCATATATTTAAACATCAAAGGAAACCATCAATTATTATCTAAAAAAGGAACATCAATGGAGGAACATAGGTCATAACATGAAATATCTATTCCATTCATAAAACTCAGCATATATTCATATCAATGTTATAAATATGGTGCAAAGCTTGTTTCTTAGAGATTTTTATTGTATCAAGAGAATTTACATGGACAAAGAATAGGCATGAAATTCACAGTAGAAGAACACAATTACAAGGAGAAAAACATGTTGATATGCATCAATATTTTAATCTCATAAGCTCATTCCCTGTATACACATGTACGATCTAAAAATTGACTTGGCATCTCTTCAAGAGACCCTCTCAAAAATATTCCAGGCGTTGTTTCTGAAAAAAAAAGTAGGTGAAGAAGAACGCAATGTAGAAATATGTATATAAGATAATATATAAGATGATTACATTTATTACTAAAATTATCCTAGATTAGCCTAGTTTGATGTTTTAAATTTAGCATTTATAACATTTCCTTCTCCTTTCAAAATGCTTTGTCCTCAAAGCAGGGTAATGACGGATAATGTTGAATGAGTTTCTTTGTTTCCCATGATGTGTCTTCTTCTGGGTAATTCTTCCATTTATTGAGTTATCCCTTGATCATTCTAGTGTGTAATCTATGTTCTCTGATGTTGATGATAGCTTTTGTATCTAAGATAAGTTTCCCTTCTTTGTCCAGAGAGGGAAGTGTTTTTTGAAATGATTGATGTTGACCCAACAATTTTTTTAGATTTGATACATGGAAGACGTTCTAAATTCAACTTGTCTCTGGTAACTTTAAATCGTATGCTACGGGGCTAATCTTATGTAGAATTTGATATGGACCATAGAACTTAGGTGATAATTTGTTCTTTCCTTGTTTCTTTAGTGATAATTATTTGTATGGTTGAAGTATTATGAATACCCAATATTCTAATTCAAACTCTCTCTCAGTTCTATGTTGGTCTGCTTGTTGTTTCATATGATTTTGTGCAATAGTTAAATTATCTTTGAGTGTTTGTATGATTCATTGGTTGTCTTCTAGTTGATCTTTTACGGTGGGTACTTTTTTGCTTCCTTGAATGATTTCCTTCCATATAGGTGGTTCATAACTATATAATGCTTGAAATGGAGTCATCTTATCCATTGTGTGATACATAGCATTATACCACCATTCTTCTAAGTGTAACCATTGTAACCATTTATTCTGTTTGTCTGTGACAAAATTACGAAGATAGATTTCCAGACATTTCTAACAACTTATGTTTGCCCATATGTCTGTGGGTGATAAGCTAACCTCATATTAAGAGTGATCCTTGTTTGCTTGCAGAATTCCTTCAAAAAATTGCTTGTGAATTTGGTGTCTTTGTCGCTCACTATAATTTTTGGAAAACCATGTAACTTGTAAATTTTTTACAAAATACTTCAGCGATTTGCTTAGCGGAGTATTTTTTCTTTATGACCATAAAATGTGCATATTTCGTTAGTCGATCTACTAGCACAAGGATTTTATCCTTAACATCTGATAAAGGTAACCCTTCAATAAAATCCATAGAAATTTATTCTTCGAATTATTCTTATGTAGAAAGAAGTTCCTTGTTGGCCCTAGGAAAAGATATGTAGAATTCAGTTCGTATTTTGATTGAGAAGATAAAGAGTCCAGTTGTAGGGAGAAAGAAGTTACAAAAGAAGGAAATGAATATGGAGGAGAAGCCATGACGAAAGCCACTATGGAAGGAAGAAAAAGGTAGAATAAGTAGTCGCAAAGCAAGCTGTGACATGAGAAGAGAAGTTGCTACAAAAGAGAATATGTGACAGAAGAGAAGTCACGGAAAAAGGAAAATATGCGATGAGATCAGCCATGATGGAAGGAACTACAATAGAGAAGGCGTGTAGTGGTGCAACGGTTGAAAAGGGAAGCTCGAGATATCATGGGTGTGAAATCAACTAGAGTCACAAATGCTTTAAAGACTAAAATCATCTTTGTATTTTGGGTCGATAGTGCCTACTGAAAAGTGTAACTAGAATAGGAATGACAGCCAGCTGGCTAAAAAAATGAAGTCGGTTGAATGCAACATGTAAAGAGTCTATAAAAGGAAGAACCCAAGTTGTATGCGGGTTACTTACTTCCTTAGTTGTTTAGTTCCTATTCAGTCAGTTATGTCTGTAAAAAGAGTCGTAGAGTGTTATAGAAGAGGAGGTCGATCCAGGTTGTGTGTGGATCGACAGTAGACTAAAGTAGGAGAAGATTCAGAGATATAAGACTAGAGAGCATGAGAGTAAAGAGGAGTCTATATAGATAAGATAAGAAGATATAGACTAGAGTCTGCAGCTGAGTGCGTAGACAAAAGGTGCCATATATTTCTCATGCCAGATGAAGAGCACCTTCGTGGTTTTTCCCAGACGGGTTTCCACATTAAATATTGTGCTTGTGTGTAGTTGATGATTGTGTTTGTTTCGCATGAATGCATATAATGAATATGCTTTAACTCGTAGGAATGTATATATTGTGAATAAGTGTTTATGTATTTTCTTACGAATGAGTTCTTCTATGTATATGACACCTGCTGATAGACAACCTTTTTGTTAAAAGCTTATATTATTGTTATAATATCTATTAACGGATAAGTAGAATAGATTCTTGAATGTGCATAATAAATATAAGTCATACAACCATCGGCTTCAGACGAGCGAGTTGGTAAGGTGTTTTAAAGAGGATAAATACAAACCCAACTACAGAAACCTGGTTTTGGAAGTTACCCATGAGAGTTATCTCAGATGAGACCGCATCTGCATTGCAGGTGTTGCCGACTAAGCCCTGCTCTTTCAGGCCGATATCTTGGGATTTCTTGTGCACAAAAGAAATTTTAAACCTAGGTCTAAGGGATAAAACGCCAACAAATGGTTATGTTGTCGGGACCCTGAATCATTTTGGTGAGGGATATGTTTTTGCATTCAACGAAGCCAGAAATCCAAGACTGGGTGGATTCTAAAGTGTTAGAGTTTGCACAAGAAGAAATTGAAGGATCGTGGTTGAATCCGACATAGTGGTTGGAGTGGTACATCTATATTGATATTCATGAGATTTTATTTTGTGAGTTTCTTATTTTTTTGTATGAGTGGTTGTTAAAGCTAGCGACCCAACGAAAAAATTTCCAAGGAGGAGAACCGAGAGAGTGGAGTCCTCAGTTGATTCAGAGGCTGAAAAGTACTAGCAACCCTGTGTCGAGGGTTGTTGATTTATGGGTAGACATTTTTTTGGAGGGATACATTACTGAGTTTTTTGATGACACAATAACATCATATAGTGAGGAGGAAAGAAAAAATTTTGAAGGACCACGAGGAAGATACTTGACATATTTAAGAACTTGGATAAATATGCTCGTATGTAAAAAAGGAATCATGAGAATGGATTTTGATGATTAAAGGATTGTACACAAAAAACTGGGATAGTTTGCAAAAGATGTGCATGAAAAATGTATCGAAATAAGCTAAGATGTTCCCTGCTGATAGAGGAACTGAACTAGAAGGTGGATGTTTAAGAAGAGAAAGGAGATTTTGGTCGGGAAAAAGAAGAAAAAACTCTAACTAGAAGAGGAATTTGAAGTAAGACTAGAGGAGAATACTACAAGTTGACATCGCACATTGACAAAGGTTCTTGCAACAAGGAAGAAGAATACTAGTCTATATCTGAAAGAGAAGAAGAATAAGATGACCCTGAATATGAGTACGACACACCTACAACCCCGTGTATGTCTCCGGAGGTAATATCTATAAATTCATCTCCTAGTAGGTTTTTCAATACGAGTAATACTAATTGTTGGAATAGAGGACAAGGGAGTCCGACTAGCCAAAATTTTTGTTTGACAGTTCCAAGGACCAATATAATTGTTGGGAATGATATTAAGATGTCAATATTTAATGGAAACAGGTTAGAATAATCAAAGAAACATTGGTTTCTATGTGAAGCTGTATGGATCGTGCGACAGGTCCAAGATGAAGAGATAAAGAAAGAGAAAATGATCACAACCCTGAGAGGTCATGCACTAGACTACTATACAAAGTTCTCTATAGTTATGGAGGGATTCACGCAGAAAACACTTGACCAAATTCGATCGAGATTAACAGATGAATTCAGAAAGCCAAAATATGAATCTTAGTGCATAACAGTGATTAAGAAGATTAAGAAATTGCCTATGGAGTCTATGTGGGCCTTCAACTAGAGATTCAAGACATCGATGGCTAAAGTAATATTTCATATGTTAGACGTGCAACACAAGGAATGGTGCATTGCAGTTTTGTTGTTGCATATCCAAATTTCATTTATGCAACAAAAAATTGTGTCACAAACTGAAGCTCTGGAGATAGCAATGAAGTTATAATCCTTGTAGATTAGAGAGACCGGTGCAGGAATAATGTAGATTTAGTTGCATCTGTATAACCTTACGTTGCAACTCTAGGACATTAAGAAAGGGAAAGAGATCCAAGAAGAAATCTGATGTACCAGATGCAGAACTATGTTACACCATAAGAATAATTATCTGGTGTTCATGAACTATGTCGCAGCGTGAGTGTCGAACCCGATAGACACACAAAGGATTACTTGGTGTAGAATATGTCAGACTCAAGGCCATCGATGGGAAGAGTGCTTATACTTGCAGAATATTGTAAGTACACCAGCTAATTTGTACTGTAAATTTTGTAAATCTATAGGCCATGATGAGAAGGATTGCATAGCATTCCAGTCGTTGCAGGAGAAAACTATGGATACCTATCTAATGAAGAATGAAGAGCATATGAAAGATAAGAAAGTGCAAGCTCAATACCCACCCTCTCAATATCCACCGACCCAATATCAACAACCTCAGTATCTTCAAGCTCAATATCAACAAAATCATTTTTTACCGCAGCAACAGTACCCTTAATCTAGAGGAGGTGGAAACTTTCGAGGCTGAGGGAAACAAAAAGGAGGAGAGGGTTTTGGTTGTGGAAGAGGCAAAATCATATGTTATAATTGTGGACAACCATGACATTTTGCTCGGGACTATGCAAGTTCTGCGAAGGCATGTTCGTATTGTAAATTTGTCAACCACATAGTTGAGGAATTTCCTCAACTGAATGCTAAGTGGCATGCCAATAATATGGGAAATACAATTCCTCTACAGAATCCCAATCTGAATCCAAACTAGAATATTCAGATGATTTCTATTGAGCCAAGGGAACCAAATATTGTTGTTGTAACAAGAGGAGGTGTTGCAACTGGAGCATACCAAGATGCACAACATGGACAACCACAGGTGCGACCGGCGGCACAAAATAAAACGTCATTTGATGTCAAGAAAGAAAATGAAGTTTTCTTAGACGCTCGAATAGAATTTGTTGAAAAGAATCAAGTGCCGACGTCTTCCTCTACACTACCAAGAGGACAAGTAAGGGAGATGCCAGAAAGATTTGATCAACTATTCTGAAACCAATTAGCGAGAAAGGTTAGTAAACTCCAAGAATTTTTTAAAAGTTTCTTATCACTAATCCTCGATAAAGATGTTGTCGCAGAATTGAAATCTCTAATAGAAGAACCTCAGGAAGAGCTATTACTAGAAAAGAAGAGTTAACCATGTTGGAAAAATATTAAAGACCAGTCGTGAGTTACGAATGACTACACAGATGGGAGATTAAGATATGGACTATATCATTTTGGACCTAGGATTTGATGTCAATATTTTGACAAGATAGACATTTGAATGTATGGTAAATCGTGACTAGATTGGTCTTGCATTCAACTCATATTAGCAAATCAGTCAAAGGTCCTACCTATTGGTCGACTGACTTAGGTTCCTATCAAGGTAGAAATCCTGATATCATATGCATATTTTGAAGTGATCGACATTGTCGATTATACAAACCCATAACCTGTACTTTTGGGGATCGAATGGGTGATCTACAATTAGACCATCATCAATTTTAAGAAAATAATCTTATCATTTGAAGATTCAAATATAAGGGTGGTCGAGCCAATTGATCTGCTAGAAGGACATAGATATGTCGAACAAGTAGACAGTGAAGGACAAGGTGACTATCTTGATCATATTTATAATATCACATCTACAGGGGTCGACTATGTAAATCCAACAGTCAATGTAAAGTTGAGTTGGAGGAGCGTTATATCCTGTATATCAGATTTGGGTGAAGCGTTAGAAAAATGGTAGAATGAGATGCACGAAGTATCCATGAGAAGATGCTCAAGAATTACACGATATGTGCAATGGATAGGAGCCAAGGAAAGCGATATACCTACATATGATGGTTTACCTAACCTTGCATATTTTTTGATAGAGTTTGAATCAAAAGTTACCGAATCTTAGCACTTGTCCTCTCTGGCCTTTGTGCTAAAAGATACACCCGCTATATGGTGGCGTACACATAAAGAAACTATATCTAAATGGCAACAATGTAGAAGATTGATGGAGCTAATATTTGAAGAAGATATCAGCTATACTGGACGTAAGTATACAGGATTGACAAATCTTGTCGAACATATTGAGTACTGTCGTGCGACATGGGAGGCATGCCAGTGATAGGAATGGGTACATTATTTTTTACATACACTAGACATGATACCAAGGAATTGGTATACATCAGTTGAGCTACGATGAGGAACTCTTGAATGGGAGGATTTAGCCAATAGCTTCACACATACATTTGAGTCCGAAGATGACCATCCTTCGATTGATGTTGCATTACAAGTGATCAAAGCCAAGATATTTGAATATATCCATGTCACAATGACAAACTTCAATCGGTATAGCACGAACATACACCACTGGATGGAATGCTACAATGTGATAGGAGAACCTGATTGGCGTAAACATACCAGAGTTGGAATGTATGTGCATAGTGGAAGGATTTGGTATTTCTAATAACTAATTCTAAGTCCATTGAAAGTTAAGAAAGTTAATATTGTCTCCCCGAAGAATCCAAAATTTTCCAACATTGGAGATTATTGGGATGATGAGACTATAAGGAAGACCACAGACTTATTGCATGATTTCCAGGATCTATTCCCTATGAAATTCTTAGAGATGAAAGGGGTCATCAAATACCTTGGTAAAACAAAGATACCTTTGAATCTTGACGCAAAACCGGTCAAGCAGCAACCATACCAATTAAATCCTTGGTATAAAGAAAAAGTCAAGGCATAACTAAAATGAATGTTGGATGCATGTATCATAGAACCGATAGAAGAATCAGAGTTGATCAGTCCAATAGTGGTGCAAGACAAAAAGGCTATTGATGAAGTAAGAATTTGTGTCGACCTGAGAAAATTGAATAATGCTTATTTGCATGACCCATTTTTGACTCCATTTACATATGAGGTGATAGAAAGTGTCGATGGTTAGGATATTTATTCATTCACTGATGGTTTCTTTGGTTACCATCATATTAGAATCACAAAGGAAGATCGAAACAAGACCACCTTTGTGATGAAGTAGGGGTGTTTCTAGTACACGGTAATGCCCTTTGGACTCAAGAATGCTCCTGCTATTTTTTCCAGAATAGTAGTCGCTACCTTTAAAGACTTTATTCACAATTTTTTTGAATTCTACTTTGATGATTGGATAGTCTTTGGGATCATTAAGGATCATATTGAGAGCCTCAGGATGATGCTAGAATGATATCACCAGTATCAATTTCATTGAACTTAAAGAAATGTATCTTTTGTGCCCCATTTGGGATTCTATTGGGCCATGTGGTCTATCGTGATGGAATATTGGTCAATCTTGCTGAAATTGCAATCATCCTTAACCTAATACCACTGACCACAGTTAAGCAATTGTGCGCAACATTGGGACACACAGGATACTACATAAAATTTATCAAAGGATATGCGAAGGTAACTGCTCCGATAGAAAAATTATTGAAGAAAGACATTAAGTTACAGTGGACAGAGATTTTCCAAGAGAGACTGGACACGTTAAAGAAATAGAAGAATACAACACCCATACTTGTATTTCCATACTAGAAGAAATAATTCCATGTACATGTCTCTGTGTCATCTGTCGCGCTCGATGTGGTACTAACGCATTCTGGCGAAGGGTCGATCGACCATCCTATATCCTTCGCTAGTGGGAAATTATCCACAACAGAGAAGAATTATACCACAATGGAAAGAGAAGGGTTAGAGATGGTATACACTCTACAAAAATTCAAACACTACATAATGGGTGGACATTTTAAAATGTATACAAACGATTCAACATTGAAATACATGGTCAATAATCCAGTGTTGGGGGGATATTTGTTGATGGCTTCTCCTTTTTTAGGAATTTGAATTTGAATTCATTGTTAAACCCGGTCAAATGAATTCAGGACTAGACCTGGTAACCTCGACGATAGTCTCCCTAATACACAACTATATTCAATAACAATGTTTGATGATCAGTACAGAGACATCATACATTTTTTTATTACGGGTTATGCACTAGCTGAATTTACTACTACACAAAAGAAAACAATTAGTTGTGCGACCTGTAGACTTCTAGTTGATTGGTGGACAATTATATAAAATGGGTTGTGATGAGATTCTTCGTCGCTGCATCTTGGAACATGAGCGACCGATGATACTGAATGAAGCACATGATGGTGTCGCAGGAGGCCATTACAATGGAAGATATACAGTGCAAAAGATATTGCAATAAGGATTGTGGTGGCCTGCCATGCATGAGGATGCACGAGAATACTGTCGTAGTTGTGATGTTTTCAAGAGAACGGGAAATCCATCACGACGAGATGAGATGCCATTAGTACCTCAAGTAACTCTATAGGAATTTGATAAATGGGTCATTGATTTTATGGGTCTTATTAGTCCAACAGGGCAGTGCATAGGTGCAAGATATATAATTACTGTGACTGAATACCTAACCCGATGGGATGAAACAATGCCAGTAAATGATTATACATCTGCGACTATTGCGAATTTTCTGTTTTAAAATGTTGTGATGAGATTCATTTGCCCAAAAATGTTGATAAGTGACCAAGGTACACACTTTTTTAACCAGTTAATTGAGAATTTAAGGAGGAATTATGGATACAGTATAGAAATACAACGCCATATCACCCTCAAGCGAATGGTGTTGTCGAAGCATTAGTAACAAAATTATATAAAATGCATTGACAAATATTTGCAATGTCTAACGAGACAAATCGGATTAGAAAATTTATGTAATATTATGGGCATATTGCGTGACCTGCAAGAAGTTGGCAAGAAAAACTCCATTTTGGTTGGTGTATGGACAAGAAGTTGTGATTCCAATGGAGTATATTGTACCTGTCCTAAGTAATTTTGCGATCACGGAGATTACAGATGTTGGTTATGTCGAGGAAAGACTATCACAATTGATACAGTTAGAAGAAGATTGTTTTGTCATAGGATATCATCAAAATGTTGAGAAAGAATGACAAAAACTATTGCATGATATCCACATCAAGAACAAACAATTTCAAGTCGAAGGACTTGTCTTCTGTAATATAGAAAATTCCTCGAGCATCTGGGTAAGCTAAAAACACCCGGTTAGGACTGTATGTTGTAATTCAGATAATCTACTTGAGGCGCAGTGCAATTGCAAAAGTTGGATGGAACACCTGTAAAAGGATTGGTAAATGGAAGTCAGCTAAAGACTTATTTGAATAGTCGGGACTCAGTCAAATTAAAAAAAACAAAGAGAAAAAAAAGAGAAAAAGAAAAGAAAGAAAAGAGAAAGGAAACATGTCGCAGACTGTTTGTCTGTCGCAAGAAGAAAAATTATGGTGAAGACACTTAGTTTGTCGCAACCAAAGGAAACCTATCGAAGATGCATACAGGTCACAACAAGAGTGATTCTTTTGCAAGTCAAAATAGAGTCATGGAAATGACATATTTCCATCATTAATTTGAAAATCCCGAGAGATTTTGGCGGCGTACATTTTAGTCACTTCTGTCATGATTTCATAATAATGACCACTGATGCGACAGGTGAATTGGTTGTTTTAGTAGTGGTTTCCATATGATCATTCAAACATTTGTCCCATGTGACAGATCATGTTTTCACCTTTCCACTCATTGTCTATGCGTGTGAATATCTGACTGATTGAATGGGTAGACGTTATCAGCTATCATGCTAAGGCTCATCTCATTCTACTGCATTCGAGAGAGAAATTACTATCTGCAACTGCAACATCCAAAGTGCATTTTTATGCAGAGTATGCCTATTTCGAGTCCTGGTTCCGATGCATTTGCAGAATCCACTATTTAAACACCATCACCCATGACTATTACCAAATACATGGCAGGAATTCTTCCACCAGAAGTTATGGTTGCAAGGAAAGTGTCACAATCACCAGTGATTCCTCCAGTGAGTTGGAGATTGGATCCACCTAGTCTGTCAACAATCAATTGATCTACTAACCATAAGAAGAAAGCACTAACACCACTGTTGGACAATGGCAAAGTTGTGGTTGAAATTTAGCTACCAAACGATATTCCAACCAAACCATTGGACTCGCTGACGATAAAAAAACACAAGAATGCAAAGTATCCATTAGTAAAATCCACTAGTTCGAAATGAAGTTCAGATAATGATGAACTGAGACAAGGGACTAGAAAATCACTATCACCTGTACAAGAAGCTCAAGATATATTTGGTGATGCCGATGAGATTTTTAAGAAGCGCGAGATATATTTGGCAATGATTAATTGAGACAAGAAGATGAGATGGTAGATTTCATCATCGACAAAGAAGAAGTTGATGAAAATGGTATTCTTACAGGGAGGAAGAAGTCAATGATATGAATGCCCAGGAACCCACTTGGGATTTCATCTTCATCTTTACAAGAAGCTCGGGATATTTTTGGTGATGTTGATGAAATTTTCCCTCTTGTCGGGTATAATTATCCAAAGCAATAACCATTCAAACTAACAAAGAAGAAAAGGAGCAACATAGGCTGCGAAGAAGATAGAATAAGAAGAGGCACAGTGTCAACCAAGTTTCTCATACTTGGGAAGCATTGATCAATGATGAATAATTATAGAAAGTTGTATAGGAGCTTCGCACTACTAATGCGGAGGAAAATCAAATGTGAAACAATATGAAGAAGGTATCTTTAGTAGAGAAAATGGCTAAGCTGTGGAAATGAATAAAATCCAACAGGAAGTTGTAGTCTTGTGCACTCAACAACATCAAAGAACTGACACAGTTGCAGAGTTGCAGGCTGAAGCAGAAATATTTATAGCCAGTATGCATCCTATACATCAAATGGTGCGACAAGTAGCAGAATCCATAGGAATTACAATGTCGAAACACATCAGTTTCGACCTTGTCAAACACTTGGAGAATGCAGAAGAGAATGTGCGATGCAAGACAGAGGATATAGTGAAAATATTTCAAGTGTTTCAAAGTAAAGTCATCACAAACATAGAATCTATGGAATAACATAGTGTGGCTCAGGACGAGCCACAATTGAGTGTTGGGGGCCTATTGTCCCTAGTAAAAGATAGGCAGAATTTAGTTAGAATTCTGCTTGAGAAGATAAAGAGTTCATTTGCAAGGAGAAAGAAGCTGCGAAAGAAGAAGATAAATATGGAGGAGAAGCTACGATGGAAGCAGTCATGGAAGGAAGAAAAAGGTAGAAGAAGTAGTCATAGAGGAAGCTACGATAGGATAAGAGAAGTCACGACAAAATAGAATGTATGATAGAAGGAAAAGATGCGACGAGATTAGCCATGATGGAAGGAACTATGATAGATAATGTGTGTAGCGGTGCAATGGTTTACAAGGATAGATTGAGAGATCGGGGATATGAATTCAGCTAGATTCACACGTGCTTTAAGAAATAAAAGCATATTTGCATTTTGGGCCAATATTTCCTACTGAAAAGTGTAACTCGAATAGGAATGATAGCATGTTGGCTAACAAAATCAATTCGATTGAATGTGACATGTAAAGAGTCCATAAAAGAAAGAACCCAAGCTGTATGCGGGTTACTTACTTCCTTAGTTGTTTAGTTCCTAGTTAGTCAGTTGTGTCTATAAAAAGAGTCGTAGAGTGTTAGAGAAGAGGAGGTTGATCCAAGTTGTGTGCAGATCGACAGTAGAGTGAAGTAGGAGAAGATTCAACAATAGAAGACTAGATAGCATGAGAGGAAATATGAGTCTATATAGATAAGAGAAGAAGATCTAGAAAACAGTCTGTAGCTGAGTGCAAAGACAAAAGGTGCCATATATTTCTCATGGTAGATGAAGAGCATCTTTGGGGTTTTTCTCAGATGGGTTTTCACATTAAATACTGTGTCAATGTCTAGTTGATGATTTTTTTTTTGTTGCATGAATATATATGATGAATGTGATTAAGTCGTAGGAATGTATATTGTGAATAAGTGTTTATGTATTTGCTTACAAATGAGTTCTTCTATGCATATGTCGCATGCTGATAGACAACCTTTGTGTTAAAATATCATATTATTGTTATAATATTTTTCGACTGATAAGTGGAATAACTTCTTGAATGTGCATAATAAATAAAATCCATACAACCATCGGGTTCGGTCGAGTGAGTTGGTAAGGTACTAGAAAGAGGAGAAATCCCCTCCCCACTGTAGAAACCTAGTTCTGGAAGTTACCCATAAGAGATATCTAGGGTGAGAATGCATCTGCATCGCAGGTGTTGCCGACTAAGCCTTGCTCTGTTGAGACGATATCTTGGTCTTTGTTGCGCGCAAATGAAGGTTTGATCCTGGGTCGAAGGGACAAAACACCAACATTCCTCTTGTTACCAACCTTTTATTTCTTTTAACTGCCATTTTTTTTAGCCAACTACTTTCTCTTATGTCTCTTTCACTTTTTATCAAACACTTGTAGTTAACTACCCCAAATTTACTTGGTTTTATTTTTTTTTCGTTCGAACCATTTCCAATGGACTTCTTCCCAACTGTATGTCCAAATTTTTTCCCAGTTATTTTTCTTGCTGAAGTGGGATGCCTTGTATGGGGTATGGGAATTTTATGGTATTTAGAAAAATTTTGGCATTCTTTTCCCATGCGATATTTTTGAATTCTCATGGAGTCCATTTTCAACTCAACATTTGCAAAATGCTACGGAATATGTATTGAGTATTTTAAAAATGTTTTTTATACTAGTCCATAATTCAAACTCCCTATTCAACTGATGAACAATGACAACCCCTTTTAAATGATGATCTATATATTCATATTTTATTTCTTAATTATTCTTTTGATTCAACATTTCTTGATAGTCCTTCTTTATACACAAGTCCCCATTTCCATCTCACAAGTGTGGTAACCCTTTGGCAATTGCATCTTTAAATAGGATTTGAAAAATGCAATTTCTGGTACCATACTAATTATCCTATTTTGATCCATATTCATCAGATCTCTTTTGTTTATTACTTTGTTGGATTCATTTACCATATATTCCCTATCGGTGACACCCACATCTACCACTTTCATTTTTTTCATTCTATTTAAAAAATTGACCACCTCTCCTCAAATATATGGCTTTGAGTCAATCTCTTTGTTTGTCCTTTTTATTTTAGCAGTGGCACTAGTGGCCAACTCCAACTAATCCTATATCAATTCAAAATGATCCTAGTACTAAATGAATTCTTTGATTTCACAGTACTTTCTTATTTCCTTTTAGGGGGTCTTTCCCTAATAGTTTTAGATCCAATTTTTTAAACTTGTTTTTCAATTCATCTCTCTCATCCTCCAAATGATCAATAAATTTATCCTTTATATAATTCTCACAATATTCAATCATTATATCCTTATCCCTTATCTTTTTTGATGCGACATCCTCTTCCATATTCTTAGTTGTTTGGTCTGTTGGAGTGTCCTCTACTTATTTTGTTGTTTGAGGGATTGTTTGAGCAGACATAGATATTTTCTCCAACTTCATCCCTGATATTTGTAGTTCTAATTCATCCACCTTCTTCATATACTCCTCCATCTATGATTTATAATGTAACATGTTTTGATGTATTCTATCTTTTTCACTATAGAATATCATCAGCTCAGGGGTATGAACATGTTTTATGTCAAGAATATGGATCTTATTCTTCAGTATGGAAATTTCATTGTCTTTCTGATGTAGGAGGGATTGTATAAGGGTGGTATCAACTAGAATAAATCCCAGTACCACAAATTTATTTTCTAACTCTTTGATAGTGACTTCTTTGTTCATAGTACCTAATTTTTCTTCCTTTAACAACATCTCCATCTTTTGTACTGCCAGGCGCATTTTCTTATCAATACATGATGATTGCAACACATCCTTACATAACAAGTCACTTAATTGTCTATAGAATTGAATATTTCTATTGGACTGAATTTTCCAAAATCAAATCTGTATTCTTATTCTTTGTAGTCATCAATTTTCTTGGACATGGGGACCTTGGACTCCAAAATTTCCATTATAAGGGTTCTCTCTTTGTGGTGTGCCACTATCAACAATTTCTTATCTAACGGATCTATCCCACCTATATGATCCTTCATTACTTCCATACTTTGACTCCTTATACATACATATCTTGTATATAATGTTGGATTCTCTTTGGATGAGTTTATGGAAGAGGAGCTTTGTTGTGGTTAGGTTGGGCCAAACACCAAAGTAGGATAATGTGTTATGGTGACAAAGGGTATAATTTTGCATGTTGCTAGCATCTTTGATGCTACTTTTGACTCACTAAATAGTTCTTCAAATTGTGTATGCTTCACTAAATTCTGTTCAACCATTTATTTTTCATTTTTCTTGGCCTTTTTACATGATGGCCCTATTTCTTGTTCATCGATATCCATATCTGGTATGTGCCTCTGAAGCTTATCTCTTGGATCATGCCTCTGGATTTTATAGGGTAGGGATTGAAGTAGCCATCCTTTAAACTTGTCCCGCTTGAGACCCTTTAGTATTCTGATATATTCCACTTCTCAAGGCCACTTGCACTTGCTCTCATGTTAACAAATTAGCCATTATTTCCCACTTAGGATGGAGCTTGTGATTATAGCTAGAATTCGTGTTTTCTATTCTTTTCCTAAAGATAACTTGGTGTGGACAATTGGTCCATATCTTTGTTTTCTCCAAAATTAGTTTATTTATCACCTCTTCTATATATGATAGAGCACCTCGACCCTTTACCAAGTAGGGGGAAACCTCTTTGGACAATTTGAATGTTAATAAGGTACTTCACTTTAACAAAATGTTTCTGATTAAAGAGAAACCTCTGTCGAATGTACTCCAGAGAAAAAAAAACAGGGGTTAAGAATGCTAACAACTTATTGGGATCCTCCTCAAACCCATATTTCCTAAAAATCATGTGCTTTTGATATCCAAACCAGCAACCTACCCTTGTGTCTGGGATCAACTGTAACAACTCATGTTATAAAGTAAAAACTCTTGGTGGATCCTTATCATTCATGACATATTACACTATGGTCATGACTATATTTTTAAAGGAATGAAAATTATGGTTTCTTGGCTTCCTAAGAACCATGTCTATCAATTTTTAAGTTGGTATCTAATTCCCTGCTTGAACCTTGGTGCTCAAGCCCAAATCCTCAAAGTGTGCATATTTTTGGTACATAAATATATAAAACAGATATGAGAGATACCTAAAACACTCAAAGGTGTGGAAATATGTAATGTAATCATGTAACACATATTCCAAGAAATGACTTAAGTCAAATCTAAGAGGAATAACCCCTACTGCTAGGATTAGGAAGCCAGAAAACCAAGGATGGTTTCCTCTATGGACATGTCATGATCATATCCTAATATAATGCATATTAAGGTCAAGGATTTTCTTGAATTTTCTAAAAATATAGAAGATGAATATGGAATAGGGCTAGCTAGGACTGGAGCACCCTCTTTTAGATGTTGAGTTAGTATGTGGTTCTTTTCAAAAAAAATTATGGAAATTTGTATTATGTAGAAAGGGCTTCATCATTAACACTTTGCAGAGCTAGGAGGTTTGGGAAGCATAACATATTGGGTAGTGCATCTCTTGAAATGATACAAAGGGGTTTTGACCTGTTAGAGGAAAGAATAAACTTATTGTATGTTAAACATCTAGCAGTGCACCAAGTCATGAATTTAGGGAAATGCATGGTTGGAGGCATACTTCCTAGGAAAGATTAGTCTACCACAAAGGATAAGGATTCTGGCCCACAAAATAATTGCCTACAGCTTTGGAAATGGTGCAAATAAGGTCATAGGAGGATACAATTGTGTCAAAAACATCTTACTTATGGTTGTGCAAGTGTTCATTAGTGGGGTTTCCTTAAGGCAGGTCGCATATCACACGAGGGTTGTAGGTAGTGCAAGTCACGTATACAACACAGACACATGACCGTTTAGCCTAAAAGTCATGTATGGATGACAAAAGGCACAAAAAGGATAAAACAACTGACCTAGGAAGGCAAGAAAGGTGTTCCAACAAACTCAAAAGGTGTTCCTAACTTATAAGAAGGACCTGAAACCTTACAAAAGGCTGGAAGAAATACAAAGAAACCCCAAATAGAAAAGGATCTCCCCAGCAGAGTCACCAGTTCTGTTGTAAAGGAAAGTTTCCTATGGCTAGGGTTTAAGAGGCCATCAATGTACTGGGGTTGAAAGGTGGATGCAAATGGTTCTGCAAGTAAATACAAGCAAGATCAGAGATTAGAATGGTTCATACCTTAGCCAAATGAAGGTTGATCCAAGCAGTCCTTCAATCCTCTTCTTGCTCCTCTTACTCTTCTTGCTCCAATAGACCTGCAAAATGAATTATACCTTCCTCAAACCAATATGACCACATATAAAGCAATGATAATCAAATAAACATGAAATAATAATCTGATTAACATCAACATCAGATCATAAACAGAGATTCAATCATACATTGAACAATGATTTGGGAAGAAGAAGGACATCACATCTTTATTAATCTTGAAAACAAGTACAAATATACCTTCTCTTTAAGTTCGACACCTCACAAAACCTTGATCTGGTTCTGCTACTTCTCTTCTCCAAGGAACTCAGCCTCCAAGCTCTGCAACACAAGGAGAGAGCTTCTAGGGAAAAGGTGTGGGAAAAGAGAGTCCCAATTCCTCCAGTATGACAATGCAAAGATTCAATTCTCCTCTCATGGACCTCCCTACCTCTATTTATATGCTTAATTAAGAGTTAGGGTCGAAGACAAAGTAGTTACAACTGAAGAAGTCAGTTGCAAAACTACCCAAACTACCCGAATTTCAAAATACGTATTTTTTTTACATTTTCAGGAGGCGTACGTGGGTTGCAGAGACAACAGTCGCTTACAACGAGGAGGCATACATGGGTTGCAATGCAGAAAGTCATGTATTTAAGGTGTACATGACTATTATATATAGCAACTCGCATACATATGTGAGTTTCCTTAAGGAAACTCACGTACATATCAAAAAACTCAGTTTTAGGGTATTTCTGGGCATTTTCATACTTTGGTATCTTCTGGAAAGTTTTAGCTAACAAAAATACCTTTCCAACGGTGTAGAGATAAGTTCAAATAGAGTTACAAAACTCAATATATGGGTCCTCTAAGTCAGGTGTTTTTTCAGTGATTTTCAATGACTTTCAATGACTTTCATGAAGTGTCGTCATGGAATTGTCGACATGCGACGAAATCATGGGAAAGTGGTCATAGGCAGAGATGTGTCATTTTGAGCTATAACAGATGCCCCCTAATGTATGAGGTTAGAGGGGAAGATGATAGCTAAAATACATTATAAAGGAAACAACTGAGTATGGAGAGAGCAGAGAATCCAAGATCAAAAGGCTCAAACAAAGGTACTTGAAAGAGAGATAAATGTCAAAAAAAACTGATCTCTGGGACATACAAGTCCATATACAAAACATTGGCATAAAGATACATGAGGATCCAACATATGTATAACTGGTGAAACTATCATGGTCGCTCAATATGCAAAAAGGCTCCATATCAAATCTAAAGGAGTCATGGCCACAAATGAACAAGGTGGATCCATACTTGATAATTGATCATAGCAACAAAAATACAAGGTGGATCTATGTCTCAGTAAAATGTCATATAAAATGTAACAAGGTCTTGTGCAACTTGGGAAATAGCAAAATGACGATTCTACTGTCATCCCAAGGTCTTCAATCCAAACCGCCCAAAAGCTACAAATCCTAACCATGTGAATAAAGGAGTTGAAGTTGAACATCGAGGAAACCGTTTAATTACCGGTCAATAATGAAAACCATTAACAAACGCGAGGAAATTCACCATTAATGAAAATGGTTCCCGAGGTACCTAGTACATTCTAAGTGAGTACAAGGACTTGGATTCGAACACTTGAAGAATCCATTGAGTAAGAGACATTAAGGTATTCCCACTACTTAATAGCGAGGGAAATCACCATTGATGACTACAATCCCCAAGGTACTATCATAAAACTCTAAATCTCATTCCCAGAGCAATATGTGTTGCAATCAATAGGAAGAGATCCATTGGAAGCAAGGCATTAAGGCATCCTTAATCATCCAACATGAGATAAGTCAAAGACTAATTGGATCTGGAATTGGTACTGAATTTCACGACAAAGGCTGCCGAAGACATGATGTAATGAACTGATACCAGGGAATGGTTAACACAAAAGGTTAAGGCAACTACAGAATGGCTGAAAAAGGTTTAATCCTTGAATAGTGAGCACGACACAAAAAGTGACTTAGGTAGATTTTGACACAAAAAGGACCAACGAAACAAATCTGCAATGTAGGAGACATTAACAGATTCCCCATATAATTGGAAAAGAAACCAACCGGAGGAGTAAGAAACTTTGAATCGGGATAAGGTCAAAATACTAGGACCCAACTATTGATAGAATCAAAACTGGTGCTTTGTTCAAAGAAACAAGACTTGTTGTCATGATGTAAAAAACATGTGAATGAACTTCCCTTCCCCTCTTTCTTGTAAAGGTTTAACGAGTCCAAGAAAGCAAACTCGGGACCATCTTCATTTTTGGCAAACTCGAAGAAAAGACAGAAGAATGCTTGATAAAGCACTGATTTGTGGATTTTACGAGCCCAAACTAGTACATGCTCGACGGTGTTTTCATAGTTTAGAGAGTCTAAAAACTCCAAAGAAGACTATAGGGGGGTGATTTTCCGTACAATTTAGTCTCCTGATGCTGGAAAAGTATAAAACAAACCACAGAAGAACTATCTTAGCTTCCAAAGAAGTAGGGCGCATCTTTTTTCGTATTTAGTCAGGAAGGTCTGAAAAAGGTTAAATTACCACCTACTTAACGCTCCTTCAAAAGCAGCATATAGCCTAAGTTTTACGAGTGTGAAGGAAGGAAAGATCACTCAGAAATATCCATTTGATTATGAGAAATGGGGCTTATAACAATAAAATCAATGTTTTTTTCTTTAGGGTTTAACGAGCATGACAAAGACATAAAGTACACTCATAATCTTTTTCATGTTTAGGTCCAGAGCATGAAAAAGAGAAAACTAAGCTCATAGCGGGGGCTCCTTTTCCGTAAGTTTAGTCCCTCAGGTCCAGAAAAGTGATAAACCTATACCTGAGAATACTCTTCTCAATTCTGAAGAAAAGAGAGTGATCATTTCTCGTATTATTCCACATGGTCCAAGAAAGTGATAACCTACCACCAATGCGGATGCCCATTCATATATTCTTAACGAGCCTAAATGGACAAGTTTACTCGGTAGTCAAGTCTATTTTGAGGAGTCATACTTGGGCCAAAAGAAACTCAATATCCTTCCCGTGAAATTTTAATGAGAACGAAAAAGTCAACTTGCGACCTCCTTACTATTTTTAATGAGCTCGAAGGAGAGCAGAAAGAATGCTCTAAATGCGAGGAGACGAGTGTCAGAGGCAGGCGAAACTAGTTCCAAGCACAAGGAATAGACCTATGCATAATGTGAGGAAAATGAGCAGGATAAAGACACTTGGGGAATGTCTCCTCAAGGTAAAGGGTTTCAAGTTGCAAAGGCAAAATGATACAAGGCTTAGCGACGATGAGAACAAATATGAGGGCTTATACAACGAGCTAAAAGCGTGGAAGCCGACATCAGGCTCATAAGCGCGAGAAGGGCACATGCAAATGCATTTATAGCTTGAACAACAAGACGAGGCCAGTAAAAAGTTGTGAATCCAACTAAGAATCCTATCTCTAAGAAATAACAACATCAAGATCATATTCAGAAGAAACGATCCGATGCGGGTCACTTTGGTAGAAACACATGTGACTTTTCTATCTTCTATAAAAGGTAAAGTCAAGGTATAATCAACAAAAGGATATTCTATAGCACCAAGGCTCAAGGGTTTATAATGAGTAAGATCAACCTCAGAAAGAGAGCAAAAATGAACAAAATAAATAGAGTCTGTAGGAACAAACTTAGTATCACAGGAGTTGAAAAATTCATAAGAAAAATCAAACTCATTAGGATCACTGAATTGTTGTTCAAAGGAAGAGTCAAAAGACTCAACAAAACCAACATAAGAAGAAAGGTCAGGCTTACTAGGAAAATCAGGGTTAGACTTAGTCACAACTGAACCAACATCCAATAGAATATCAGACTATATCAAAGACTCTAGGAAGACTTCATCTGAAGGAAAAAGATCATCTGAGATAGGACACATGTCTAAACTTTCAAATGGATTGATAGAGTGGAGAGAGTGCTCCATAGTCTGTACAAGATGACTCACCTGATCAACTGCTGGGACCAAGTCCCGAGAAGGTAAGCATGAAAATAGAGGCTTCTTCTCAATATCAATTGAATGCAAAGGACATGAGGCCACATAGCTCACCTATGGCGGGGTAGTGTCTATAGAAACACTGGGAATCGATAAAGGAAAGACTTGGTTTCGAGTTGGGTCAGGAGACGGATCAAGAAAATCCAACTGATCGATAGTGACAATTTCTTCGCCATGATTAAATTACATCACATGAAAGAATGTTGACACCACAGCTTGCATGGCATAGACATAATCACATCCAAGGAGCATATTGAAGTCCAAGGGGTCTTCTATCACCATGAAGTTAACTAAGACAATCTTCCCACCCAAAGTAACAAGTGTTTGAGCAAGAATCCCCAAGGCTATACAAGTTCTTCTATCAAACGCCAGTAACTGACTAGAAGTCGACACAAGGTTGGGATATCCCATGCCTTGCCAAGAACGAGCAGACAAGATACTAACTGAGGCTCCTTCATCAACAATACAATGAGCAGTCATGTATTGTTTAACTTTGACCTTTATTTGGAAAGGCGCATCAGAAGGAAGGCGCGGCTCAACAAGGCTATCCCAAACAAAAGAAGCAATTCGAGATCTTGGTGGGGGTTGATCCAAAACGAGTTCAGTGCCCCCTTTTTCAGTAATTTCTAAACTAGCAGTGAAGAAAATGTGACTAGCAGACACTTCACTCTCCAAAGGAAGAGTGGGATTGATCGACAATGGAATCGATTTAACCGCTTCGTGAAAGTCACTCTTCGAAGGGAGAGTGGGATTGACCAAATATGAAATTGGTTCAATCACATCAGGATCACTCTCTGAAAGAAGAGTGGGATTGACCAAAGCTGATATTGGTTTGACCACTTAATCAACCAAAGGTTGAGTAGGTTGTTGAGAAACTATAGGTTGTTCAGGAGAAGTAAATTATTGAGTCTCAGACTACACTCTTTGCACCTCTATGATGGCAGGGCACTGGTGAGTAAGATTATGTCCCTCACATAGCTTACAAGGGAACTTAATTTTGCACTTCGAACGACCAGTTTTCTCAACGGTGTCAACATGACTAGTAGTGGCTGACTGTTTTCTCTCAGCATGACCTGCAGAGGTTGAGAGTTTTCCCCCAACATGACCACCATAGGATGGGTGACTAGGTCCAACCTGACTAAGAGAGGTTGGTTGTTGAAAGACTTCAGAATGTTCAAAAACAGGATGACCATGAAACCAAACTCTTCACACCTCCGCAATAGAAGGGAATTTATAAGTAAGGTGGTCTCCCTCACAAAGCTTACAAGGAAACTTGGGCTTGTGTTTTGAACGGTTAGTCTTTTCAATAGTGTCAATACGACTCACAGTGGCTGGCAGATTGTCTTCAGCATGAACGATAGAGGCTGAGAGACTGCTCCCTACATGACTTGCAGAGGCTAAGAGACTGCCCCTAGCATGACTTGCATAGGCTGAGAGACTGGGTCCAACATGACTTGTAGAGATTGGATGGGAACCACCAGCATGAACAACAAAGGCTAAATGGTTAGGATCAACATGCTTTGCAGTAGTTGAGTGTGTGCCCCCAGTATGAAATTCAGAGGCTGGGTGGATGGATCCAACATGAATTGTAGAGGTTGGATGGGGAGGTTCAAATTTAACAACAGAGGTTGAACAGGTGCCCTCAGCATGAACTACAGAGGCTGAGTGACTGGATCCAACGTGACCTAGAAAGGTTGGAAGGATCCCACTAACATGATCAACAGAGGCTGGATGGTGAAGATCAGCTTGACTTGCAGAGGTTTAGTTCTTAGATCCAACATGACCTGCATAGGTTGGATAGGTTCCCCTAGCATGAACTGCAGAGGCTGGGTGGTGAGGTTCAACTTGACCTGAAGAGGTTGAACGGGTGCCCCCTTTCTTATGTGTCTTGTTCCTATTCCTCCTTCTTTTACTCCTTTTATACTGTCGATTACTAGTATCAATACTTTCACCTCATGAGGTAGAAGGAGTAAGAGAATCAACTACATGTGAAGGGGAAGCAGTGTTTTGATGCCCTTGATATAAGGAGCTTACTTGAGAAGCATCAGGAGCATTCAAGGCAATTGGAGTGGAAAACAATGACACCGGTAGCCCTAGGGTGAATCCAGGTAGATTCAGGGTGGCCATCAAGGGAACACCAACATTCCCTGTGAGAGGAATAGTACAAGGAGTTCCCAGCATGGGGATCTCTTGGTTGGTGTTCAAAGGGGCGTTAGACATAGTTTCAAACTAGGAGACAAAGTCTGAGATTGACAGGCAACCAAAATTATGAAGCACACACCTAAAGGCAAACTAAGTACAGACAAACCACAGAGCACTCATTGAAATTCCTAAAGCCAAACAGACAAACAGGTATAAGATATGCTTTCCAGAATAAATTTGATAGATATTTACTTGGCATCCCTGTAGATGTTCTTAGGCACAAGTAGAGGAATCACCCACCGCCCTCCCACACCTTCTACCGAGGTTACCTTCCAAGCCCGTCCAAGGTCAACCAGAAATAGCCTTCTGGTGTACCTGTGTATGAACCCTAGATGTAAAAGAGACTAAAGGATGCCTTAACTATATTGACAGTCTGGGGGGATAGTCGTAATCCTAGTTTGTACGCATGGGCAGGGTAGCAAAGCTTGAATCCCCAGATGCGCAAAAACCTTGGTCTACGCTTTGACAAGGAATCGGAGGGTTATCTCCTCAGTCCAAGTCTCCATGCAACCTCGTGCTTTACTCCCGTTTGAGAGGAGATTCCCAGATACAATCAACACAGAAGAGGATTTACCCAGTGATTGGACAAATACGTCTAAATTTAAACACTTGTGGGGAGTTTAAACTCCCTATCCCACAAGTCTAGCCAGCTAGTTGGTGTATGACCCTATAAAATAAAACTTACTAATAATTTTTAAATTATATCATTTATTTTAAGGGTTGTTTTTAGTCAGAGGGTAAATGGTGTGAAACTTATGTCGCGTTTTGACTCAAAATTGAAACAAAATGACTAAGCAAAGAGAAATGAAATGCAAAAAACAAAAACTATTCTCTTTTTCTTTTTCAAATAGAAACTTGAAAGCCACAAAAGAACAATTTATTTTTAATTTTATTTTTAAAAATAATGATATGCAATGTATTAAATACAAAACCCTAATCTACATGCATATTAAACAAGTATATGTTCTTTTTATTTTTCTTTTATAAATGCAAAAGAAAAAGAAGCCTATCAACTAATGCAAGCAAGTATTGTAAGCAAAGCAAATAGGCAACTACTCTACACCCCACAAACAAACCCTAGGTTTCCCTAAAGTTGGATATAACCTCTCTTGGAAGGAAAGCTCACAAAGGTAAACAAGCCAACAAATTTGGAATGAAGAGACTGAGCAATAAGATTCACATAAACAAAGGTCAAGAAGTTCCAAGAATCAATCTAAACCCACAAATAGAGGCTGCTCAGTACCTTGTCCAACAAGGTCAAGCCAAAGAAGGAGGTGGGGGGGGAAGCAGTAAAAACAAGTTCAAAGACTTGAAAGAGACTTACAAGATAGACAAATAGCACCTAATAGAGATAAAACAACCTCTCAGGAGTCATGCACATGCAGAGTACCCTTGAAGACCCTGCAAATAGCTTTCAAATCACCCAAAAACCCTAAAAATGATGAAAGAACACAAATTTAGGTGCATACACGGGTTTCCTTAAGGAAGGTCGTGTATGACACGTGGGTTGTAGGTAGTGCAAGTCACGTATACAACACAGACACGTGACTATTTAGCATGAAAGTCACGTATGGATGACAAAAGGCACAAAAAGGATAAAAAATTGACCTAGGAAGGCAAGAAAGGTGTTCCAACAAACTCAAAAGGTGTTCCTAAATTGTAAGAAGGACCTGAAACCTTACAAAAGTATGGAATAAATACAGAGAAACCCCAAATAGACAAGGCTCTCCCCAGCAGAGTTTCCAGTTCTATTATAAAGGAAAGTTTCCTATGGCTAGGGTTTAAGAGGCCATCAACGTACTGGGGTTGAAAGGTGGATGCAAATGGTTATGCAAGCAAATACAAGCAAGATCAAATATTAGAATGGTTCATACCTTAGCCAAACGAAGGTTGATCCAAGTAGTCCTTCAATCCTCTTCTTGCTCCTCTTGCTCTTCTTTCTCCAAGAGACCTGCAAGACGAATTATACCTTCCTCAAACCAATATGACCACATATAAAGCAATGATAATCAAATAAACATGAAATAATAATCTGATTAACATCAACATCTGATCATAAACAGAGATTCAATCATACATTGAACAATGAATTGGGAAGAAAAAGGACATTACATCTTTATTAATCTTGAAAAAAAGTACAAATATACCTTCTCTTCAAGTTCGACACCTCACAAAACCTTGATCCAGTTCTGCTGCTTCTCTTCTCCAAGGAACTCAGTCTCCAAGCTCTGCAACACAAGGAGAGAGCTTCTAGGGAAAAGGTGTGGGAAAAAAGAGTCCCAATTCCTCCAGCATGACAATGCAAAGATTCAATTCTCCTCTCATGGACTTCCCTACCTCTATGTATATGCTTAATGAAGAGTTAGGGTCAAAGACAAAGTAGTTACAACTGAAGGAGTCAGTTGCATAACTACCCAAACTACCCGAATTTCAAAATACGTATTTTTTTGACATTTTTAGGAGGTGTACGCGGGTTGTAGAGACAACAGTCGCGTACACGAGGAGGTATAGGAGGTTTTCAATGCAGAAAGTTGTGTATTTAAGGTGTACGTGACTATTATATATAGCAACTCGCGTACGTATGTAGGTTTCCTTAAGGAAACTCGTATACACATCAAAATACTCATTTTTAGGGTATTTCTGGGCATTTTGAGACTTTAGTGTCTTATAGAAAGTTTTAGCTAACAAAACTACCTTTCCAAAGGTGTATAGATGAGGTCAAACAGAGTTACAGAACTCAAGATATGGGTCCTCCAAGTTAGGTGTTTTTCAGTGATTTTCAATGACTTTCATGAAGTGTCGACATGCGACGAAATCATGGGAAAGTGGTCACAGGAAGAGATGTGTCATTTTGAGCTATAACATGGTGGTGATGTTATATGAAATCATTGGGGCCCTCTATACATGTCTCATTTTCATATTAATACCCATGGGGTACACCTCTTCGTTTGACCTCTGTTGTGGAAGCTTTCATGTCATCCTATGTGGGCATGGGAAGATTCAACCTTATGTGGTCCAGGTGGTAATGGATCGAAGTTTTGGAGTCGTTTCCAATCCCTTTGTGCCATGTAGCAGGGAAGGTTTTGGCCTAGTGCTTAGCGGGGGCACTTTATACCCCATGCACCTTGGCAATGCACTATCACTCTGGGACATCGATATAGTATTTCATGTGTTGATATGCTCAGGGAGGATTTTAGTGCCTTTTAACCTTAGTTCTTGGTCCTTACTCTCATCCTATTGGGTCATGTTTTTCTTAGCACTCTGGAGCTTATTTCTGGTGCTTGGTCCTTAGCCCATGGTTTATCAGCTAAAACCCCTTTTTGTTCCGGCTCCCATGCCTATCATTTTTCATCATATGTTATATATCATAATAGCTTGTCTCTAATAACATCAAGCCATACCAACCTCTCTAGTATCTCCCATTCAAATTTTCAATCCAATGTTTCCCATTCAAATTTTCAAGAATTTGAAACTTCTTGAGCCTAGTACATCTTGGAGTACTAACAATGACAATGTTGAGCTATAGGACAATGAAATGGACTATGAGAGAACTAGGATGAAAGGAAAGGAAGTTAAAGAATTATCTTCATCCAAAGAGGAAAGGACTATTAAAATAAACTTTGGGGATATAAGTAGTGATACTAAAGTAGATCCTTCGCTCAAGTGAAGTGAAATCTATAGGATCTTCAAACAAAAAAATATCCAAGAATCCTCGTTAAAGACATACATGACATGGTGGTTTATCACAATATTCGTAAGTCATAGCTTCATAGGATGTTATCCATGCCAACAATATTACCATTTGTTGAGCTAATTTCTTGGATTCTACCAAGAGTGAATGTTGAGTATCATTTGATCAACAATGTAGATGATTCCAAAGTCATTGCATCCTTCTATACATACAACTTGCGTCTATTACAAGTTCCCAACAGCAAAATTGAACCTAATAAATGAGTGGATCATCCAAGTACAACTAGATATCCATGCACACATCAAAAAATGACGGATGGGAGATAAAAGTTTCAAATCCAGAGGGAAAGGTGGTCCTATCCTACAAAAAGTATAAGGCCCCCATATCATATGGTATCAATGTTGCTGGATAGGTTTTTTGGGGAAGAAGATGCCTCCATGTTATATTGGATACCATTGTCACCCTTGGATATACCTTCAACTGGGGAGATATCTTATATGCTAATTTGAAGTAGGTTGTTTTAACTATGATGAACCCATCACTAGGGTAGGCTGCCAAATTCTACATTTCATCATATCTATTAGATGTGACATATGTTGCAAACTCGTTCTAAGGGATGAGGTGGGAACAAAAAATTGTTGACCTAACCACCCATATATACTAAAAATTGATATGGGAGAATAAATATATGAGTAGCTAGAAAAATATCTACAATGAATTTCAAATGCTCATGTATGCACTTATCCATTAACAACCAACCAATTGCATGGAAGATGTTGCATTTCAGGCTCTAATTGATCTAGGTGATTTTTATCTCATGAAAGTCCATTCATATTTGAGAATATATGGGTTCTCTCGACCACCTCACATTCTCCCCAAGTACATTATCGATAAGGTGGTATTGATGGAGATGGAATACCGAACATATATCAGTGGGATTGGGTAAAAATTTTCATCAAGAAAGAAATACCTATAACATACACTTCCTCTAATTGTTGGAAACTACAACATATAATATATTAAATATGCATGTCAAGAAAGGACAGATTTGAAAAATTTCACTTCAGTGCCAAGAAATTTAGGAGAAATCATCCACTCAAAGTGGAAAATAGGCACTATGACTTGTGTATGTTCAACAACCCTTACATGCATGAATTTTTCCATGAGGAGGAAGCTTAAAAGAGATTTCAATCATTGGATCAATTATCATGAAGACTGGAAATGGAAAACAAGATGCATCTACTACCAAGGAAAATGAATAAAAGGAAAGGTGGGAAGCTAAGAGAAGAGAAGAATAGGAAACTAAGAGAAAAGAAGAAGAGTAAGATAGGGAAAAAAGAAGAAGAAGAAGTGGCTAAGAAGCAAGAAGAGGAACAAGAAACAATGAGGATTGTAGAGAAACAAATATTGAATAAGAAATCATAGGATAATCAATTAGAAGAAGAAGAGAAATTAGTAGGAGGAAATACAAATGAGCGAGAAACTCCTAGAACAATGTCACCTGAAAGCAACACCCGCATTGTCCATATCATTGGAGTACACGTCCCTCTTCTGGAGCTTGGTTTCGAGCATTTTACACCATCTAAGGAGGAATAAGTGAGTTCACTGAGTTCCTATATACTTGACAAAAAAAATAGTGAAGAGGACCCATAAGGGGCTCAAACCATTTTAGCAACAGGACATGGAAGTTATTACAGAAGTCCCGGTTTTCACTCAAGTAGATATAGATCCAAGAGAAATGGCCTAAGAAAACATGACCAATACTATGGGTACAAAATTCAATCTTGCTAATATGGTCAAGTAAATTGTAGGTCACAAAAGATAAATAAACACTTTGAAAGATGAGGTGATGACCCTGCAAAATAAGAACAACATTTTGCAAGAGGAGAATGAAAATTTGCACGCATAGAAGGGAAGCATAATGGAACTTAGAGCTTGTGCATAAATTTTATAGAATGTTTTGGATAATGCTCAGTTACAGCTACAAGAACAAGTGTAGACATTGGAGAGCACATAAATTTGGTTGAAGAACATAACAAAATAGATAAGATATCAAGGAATATAGCCAAAAGAAACTAAATCCTATCTTAATAGGGTCATTGAATGGCAACAAATAGCAATGGATGTGCCCACAGAAATGCCTAGGATAAATGAGGAGGATTAAAAGAAGTATCATAAATCCATATCCAACAACAAAAATTACATTTATAGTCTTGAAAAAGTATTTGTGAAACTCTAGTTAAATGTCATCATATATTTTAGACTACAGAGAAAGTCATGAAATTGTAACTTGCCTTCATTTAGAGATTGGGATAACAAGAAATGAACAAAACAGAGGAAATCGTAATATTTGACAAACATAAATCAACAAAATCAGCTAGGTATTGAAGCTATTTCAAGTGTGACGGTTGAAAGTTTGATGGGGTTTGTGGAAAATCCATCCAAGGATGTCATCCTCGTAAAATCATACAATGTACACATGAAAAATAATATCATAGGCGTATTGAATGACTTGATTAATCATGAAGTCATCTTTGCGACCCTACATTCCCACAAACTTAAGGAAATCTCTAGATATCACAACATGCGGAATACATACATGAAAAAAGGGGCCTGCCACCCACTTTATTGTAATTTATATGTATATAATTTAACTTACCTATTCCCTAGTCAATTAGGCCAAGTGGGGACACAGATTTGAGTGGTCGTTAGAAGACAAAATAGGGAATAGGAATATGAAGCGTCCGCGTGGGTAAATTCCAAGATAATTACCTAAACTTTCTTATAAATGTAATGAAATGAGAAGGAGATGGGGCTTTTGGCTTGTGCATTTTCTGTATGAATTGTTTGGGAAAACTGATAATAGGAAGCAGCCATTACCTGCCATACTTTTTAGGAGAACGCTATGTTTTTTTAGTGGTTATGTTCATAACGTTTTTTATCATATATTAGTTGTGAAATGTTTTATAAGAATGATTTTCTATACTTTGAACTATGTCTAGTAAAACATGGATTCTCATTTTGCTTATTTTTCAACAATTTGGCTATAGGATTATGAACAGGATTATGAACATTGAACATTGAATTCAAGATCAGGGTTATGTGACTGTATTTTCATTGATAATTATAGGAATATTAATTTTTTATATCTAGTAAAGGTATATCAAAATTCTTTGTTTAAAACCTCAATCATTTTTCCCTAGCTAGGATTAACAGGATATTTTTGGAAAGTTTATAAAAGTAGAAAGAAGTAGAAAAGATTATAAAAGTAGAAAGAAGTAGAAAATAAGGGAAAATCATAGGAAAGGAAGGAAAGCAAAGAGAATCCAAGAAAAAGATGTTGCCAAAACCATAAAAGCAGTCCAAAGTAGAAAGACAACAAAGCAAGTAAAAATGAAAAGGTTGTAGATGCTAAATGCAGTCAATGAAGGTGCCTTAATGAGTTGTATGATCACATTCAACATATTTTTAATTCCCATTCATGATATTAAAGAAGGTGGTGTGCTCCTATGGACATCTTTTGGTCATTTGATTATTGTCTTGAGAGCTTGCTTCTTAGAGGTTAAGTGATGCGCCTCAACCAACTTTGGGTGATGTGCCCAATTGCAAACCGTGTTCTAGTTCCTTTCTCTTAGTTAGAATGCAGCTAGTGCATCCATTAAAATTGATAGTGAATATCTGATTTGCCATCTAGTATGTTGAATGCATTCAAGTGAATAATAAGAGATATTGTTCATCATTGCTCTAGTACAACAGTTTCATCCAATTAGAAGCATACTTCATGAGGGCACAGTTTGTGAGTCATATCAGATGTGGTGTGTCCAAGATGGATCATTAATTCCATTATCCATCCCATGATTAGAATTTGGTGGTGAATAATTTCTTTCTTTCATACAATCCATCAATTTCTTTCTATATTGTAAAATCCTCATCCCTTGGGGGTTTCTTGCAATTTTGATGTAAAAAACTAATGAAGACATCTCCAAAGTCGTGATTCAATATTTATGTTGTCATAAAATATGTTATCATAAATTTTACTATACGTTTTTGCATAATTATTAAATTAATTGAGTCATTTAAATGATTAGATAGCTAGATTACCTCATTCACGGGTCAATTCTGACTAGTTTTTAAGTTTTTGTCATAAAATGCACTCTATGCATCCAACTTCAGTTCTGTAAGTTTATTTAGGTTATTGAAACACTATTGAGTCCATTACAACCTTAATATCATATTTTTTTGTATTTCGTATAGTGCTTGAGACAACATGAACCTTAACTAGTTGAGTTGTCACTATAGCAATGGTGTCTTTCAAGTCACCCAAACTTAGTAAAAAAGATCCAAATATCCAATATATTGTGTATGAGGTTAGATTAGAGGGTAGAAACAATATATACACATTCTTATTGCACCCAAATTTAGTGGAAATAATATAGTTTGCATATGTTGGTGTACCTAAGAAGCCTTGGAGTAGACTTCAATAGTAGTTGATTTCAAAACATAAATGGTCCCAGTATGTTGCACAAAGGATTATTGATGCTATATTAATTCCTATTGTATATGATTTTTCACACATATCCTCACTCACATCAAATTCTCAATTCCATATTTTCAAGTTTTTGGAGGGTTTAATAGTGACAATAACTAGTTGTAACAATTCTAGTTTCAAAACTAGTTCCTAGTTTGCAATTTTTCTAATTATGTTATGTGTTTAAACTAATATATCCTAATCCTAATTGGGGATATTAAAGTGGTATTAGAGATATTTCCTTGTCCCATATTATGGAAACTAGGATCTATTTTGAATAATATTTCATGTCACCTCTTCCAACAAAGAAGAAATTGCAGCTATAAGGCTCATATCAGTGGGTGATGAAGATTTCAAGCCATATGAGGAAGACAAAGTGATTTATGTAGATGGATGCTTCATGTATAAAGAAATGAGGATGGTGAATGTTTTGACCAAACTTTCCATGAATACCAATGGTTCAAACCACCAATGTCTATATCAAATTCCTATTTAGCAAGGAAGGTTGAAGTGAAAAATTGCCTCATCGCTATCAATAGTATATTTCTTTGAGGGAAGAGATACACAAGGCCATTTATTTCAAGGAATATATCTATTGCAGATATGGATTTTGGCCCAAGGATTTGGATGAGGAAACATTGAATAGAAACAAACCAAGTTGTTCCACCTCTCATAGTAAATGAGAAGAGAAGAAGGCCAAATGTGAAGCTTCATCGCAGTCATCTGCATGTACTGGCATCATGAGACTCTTTGTAATTTATTCAAGGAGAAATTCTAAATAACTTGATCCTGAGGATACCAAGGAGAAAGATGCATCAACTATATTGAAGGATCTAAAGCACAGTGACAATTATCCATCAAATAATAAGAGCAACAATCTTCCAAGAGAAGATCCATGCGGTTCCTCTAGAGAGTACATGAAGCAGCAACAAGAAGAGATCAAGCAAAGGTATAAGAGTAATTATGATTTTTGTGGAGGAAATATTTTATTACATTCATTTGAAGAATCTTCCAATTCATGTAATGTAAATGGACCTCCTAAAGTTGAATTGGATGTTAAATATTAGTATTGAGTTGTGGATCCATTCCACAAGTAGTTGAACTTAACTTTACATCAAATAGAGAACATGCACATAACTTTCCCAGTTGAAGGTTATGTAATGGGAAAGCATGTTGAACCATGTGCATCCAAAGAGATAGTAACCAATTAAGGGGTTATTTGCAGTGTGGGAAATGAATCCATTTCCATTTTCATTTTTGGTGTTTTCAACATCACTCTTAGACAAACGAAGATGACATGAGTTCAATTGAACTCAAAGACAATGATCCATCGTGTGGAGAAAATCTAGTAGACAAGCACACACTTGTTGAGTGAGAACCAAAGAGTTTGGTGGAGGAATCAGGTACCATATCCCTACCACATGAAGATGAATATGTGATGCAAAGGTATTAACAAAATTCTGATTTTTGCGTTCCTTTGTGTCATTATGAGCCTTGGAATCTACTTCTGGTGAGAATATTGGCATGGCAGCCTTCTAGTGCCAAGACTCAAAATTTTTAGAAGGATGAATTATTAGAGGAAAGTTTGCATGACTCTCAAGAGTTGCATGAGCACACGTGTGGCATCCCACATAGTTCTCTTAAGGATCATCCTCATGTGCAAGGTGAGCATGAGGAGTTTTCTGATTTACAGGTGTTTAAAGAAATCATTGATTTGCAAGATGTTGGTAGAGCACTTGTTTCACATTAAGAGGGTTATGAAATTTATCCATGTGATGAAGGTCCATTGGTGGAGGATGTTCTTGGTGAGATACATCATTTGAGTGCATCATTGAAGGAGAACCAAGAGAATCTTATGGAATCCATGAAGAACTTTATTGACATCAATGCCTTGGTGACAAGATTTTGTTGGAAAGCTTTAGGAGGAGAGTTGGAAGGAGAATCCTTTTTGGAAGAGTTTGTAGTATTCAAGGAAGTAGTATCCAATATGAAAGAGAGTTACATGAACTTAATTTTAGATAGACACAATCTCATCATGGTGGCTGAAATGTACCATAGTGTGCTTAAGGAGGAAGAAGAAGAATAAGAAAGGCTCACTAGTGAGTTGGAAGCCACTAGTGATTCATTGAAGAGAACACGTGGGGCCCTTCAAGAATCAATAATGCATAATTTTCAACTTTAAAAGGATTTCAGTTCATCACACACTCCATCCTGCATGGAATTTGTTCACTCGCACATGGCAGATGACATAGTGAATTTGATGGAGGAATATCGTGTGAGAATTGAACATGATGTAAATTCAGAATTTCAAGTGCTTATGAAGAACAAAGAGGAAGAATTTTTGTCAAAGAACTTACCTCATGAGATTACTACATGGAAGGAATACTTAGCTTTGAAGAAGGTGTCTTATTACATCTCACATAGATCAGTAAGCCAAAGTGTTTATTCATCCATGGATTGGGTGGATGGATATAGCCAAGATGGATATTCATCGATGTAAAGGTTCTTTTCACCTCTGTGATAATTTTCTTGGTTTTATTGATATTGTCATACCATGTGAGTAGCATCAAGGATATGTATGGAATACCTGGGTATTTCTAGTCCACATACATCTATGGATTGGGTGTGAAATTACATGGAATATTTGAAACTACCATGCAAAATCATGTTTCATACAAATCATGTCGGAAGAAATAAAACATGTAATCAAATTGTTTGTACATGAGGAAAATCAGAAATTGTTGGAACAAATGACCAAGACCTTCAGATGCTTTGGGAGTGATGAACTTCCAACATGGTGGTGGTTGGATCCTAGCATACCTTGGAGTGACAATTTGTCACAAGAAGAAATGATGATGGATGGTATGCATCAATTAGGACCATGGGATCTAGTCATTCCTTGGAATAATGGAATGTATGGGGTGTCATGGATGTTGATGGAGTGCAGTGGTGGTTGTCATAGTAACATTACATTCATCAAATTTACTTGGAATCCTGGAATTATGGGATATGATAGATGATTTATAACGATAGTGGGGATGATCAGAGGAATGTAGAACAAACAGTGGGATCCTAGCATTCAGTTGTTACAACTAGTTGATCGGGCAGCTGCATGGGGGGACAAGAGTAGTGCAGCAAAATCATGGTGGACAACTTGCTTGGAATGTTGTTGCTTGGGGAAAAGAAAACTTGGGAGGGAGTATTGTCATGTCCCCATTTTGAAAACACCATGGACAAACCCCTAACCCATCCAAATCCATGGGTGTTAGTGGAAGAGTTAAATAAAATTATTTAGGAGAAAAAAACGTTAATTGTTGGGATTAAGTTTGGACAAAGAATTATTTAGGAAATTAATAATTCATAATGTTTGAGATATTTGAAGTTGTTATTATTCTCATAAATAAATAAATCTTTGGATAAATGTTGATGACTATGTGGTCAGGAGGGTGCATAAGAGATCATATGTTGACCATTCGAAAGCTTTATAAAAAGATAGAAATTAGAAGAAATCTTCCAAAGCTAGAAATCATTGAAAAGCATAAAGTATGTAGAAAGGCAATAGAGTTTATAAAATCAAAAAAGCAGGAAAAAAGCATATGAAAGGAAGGAAAGAAAAGAGAATCCAAGAAAAGCAAGTTGTTTCCAAAACCATAAAGACAACAAAGCAAGGAAAAAGGAAGGCAAAGGTTGTAGATGAAAAATTCAGTCAATGAAAGGGTCATAATGAGCTGGATAACCAAATTCAACGTATTTCGAATTCTCGTTCATGCTAATAAAGAATGTGGTTTGCTCATGTGGACATCTTTTGATCATTTGATTATTGTCTTGAGAGATTTATTTTTAAAGGTTGGGTGATGCGCCTCAATCATATTTGGGTGATGTGCCCCATTGCAAACCTTATTTGAGGTTCCTTTCTCTCAGTTAGAATGCATCCAATGCAGAAATTATAATTTAAATTTAATATATTCCATCCCATCCATTGCGTCTAAATGAGCTCAATTGAAGTAAAAGAGATCATGTTGATCATTGCTCCAGCACACGAGTTTCATCCAGTTAGAAGCATACTTCATCAAGGTGTAGTTTGTGAGTTGTAGTAGATGTGGTGTGCCCAATATGGATCAATAATGTATTTATCCATACCATGAGTTGAATTTTGTGGTGAATACTTTCTTTTTTTTCATATAATCCATTCATTTCTTTTTATATTGTAAAATTCTCATCCCTTGGGGGTTTCATGCAATTTTGATGTAAAAAACCAATGAAGACAACTCCAAATTCATGATTCAATATTTAGGTTGTCATAAATTATGTTATCCTACCTGTTATTTTTTTCTCTTGTATAATTATTAAATTAATTGAGTCATTTAAATGATCAGATAGCTAGACTAGCTCATTCATGGGTCATTTCTAACTAGTTTTTTAGGTTTTGTCATAAAATGCACTCTATGCATCCAAATTCAGTTTTGTAAGTTTCAGTCAGTTATTGAAACCCTCCTAAGTCCATTCCAACCTTAATATCATATTTTTTTTAGTCCATACAGTTCTTGATTCATCCCGAACCTTAACTAGTTGAGTTGTCACTATAGCAATGGTATCTCCCAAGTCACCCAAACTCAGTCAAACAGCTCCAAATATCCAATATATTTTGTGTGAGGTTAGATTATAGGGTATAAAAAGGATATCCACCTTCTTATTTCACCCAAAATTAGTGTAAATAACCTAGTCTGCATATGTTGGTGTACCCAAGAAGCCTTGGAGTAGACTTCAAAAGTAGCTGATTTCGAAACATAAATGGTCCCAGTACATTATGCAAAGTATTATTAAAGATAGATTAATAAATTTTATCTATGTTGATTCACACATATACTCAGTCACATTAAAGTCTCAATTCCATCTTTTTAATTTTTGGGAGGGTTTAATAGTGACAGTAACTAGCTATGTCAATTCTAGTTTCAAAACTAGTTCCTAGTTTGCAATTTTTTTATTATGTAATGTGTGTTTAAACTAATATATAAAAATCTCCTAATCCTAATTGGGGATTTATAAAACTGAACCTGAGAATGAATATCTTTGGCAATGAATCGATGAAGAAGATTTATTTCTATGGGTCATGTGCCTTGGAATTCATATGAGCTTGAAGAAGTAGTTGAAGAACTACAAGTCACTCAATAAATCTAAATACATTGCGCTCTTAGGCGAAAGGGACCCATTCCTTGAAAATCGTCCCCATTTAAATTGAGTACCATACCTTCCAAAACTTTAGTAGTGACTCAAACCAAGAAAACAACAACCCTAATGTGTCCACCACCTCCATAGATTACAATGTAGTGGAAGGTTTCAAGAAAATAAAAGCAAACATCTCTATATTTGAATCTATAGAATTCCCCAACAACAAGATCTCTTGATACAATCCTTTTCAACACCACCCGAGATAGCTCAAGGGAGGATATCTAATATGGAAACAAATTATAAATATCTTATATAGAAGGTCAACCTTCATCCAAAACAAAAAATTGCAGTACATGATGCTTTGATTGGAAATAATTTAAAGTCACAAACACCCTCATTTATGTTGAAATTTGATATTTTTAATCATAATGTGCATAATTGTTTGGTAGACTCAAGGGACTTATCTAGTGTAAATGCATTTTTCTGTTTGCCAAAAAATTAATGCGACTCCAACAAAATGCCCCACTTGAATTATTCAATTGGATAAGTTTGATGTGAAGGTAATGGGTGAGCTTAAAGATGCGTGTTTCAAATTATCCTCTAACCAAAAATTCTATTAGATTATCTACATCATTGTAGTTGATATCCCTCAATCATATGGCTTGATACTTAGAAATTATTGGTCTTAGAAATTGCAGGGGTATTTTGCTACTAACGGGTCTCATCTTTGGTTTCCATAGGGTGGGAAATCAAATCAAATCAAATACATATTGGTCAAGAAACTCATATGAAATGCATGGTCATTGAGTTAGAAGGACTAAATGATCCCATACATTTCACTAGTTCAATCTTGGGAAATCATTTCCTTAAAACTAACATAAGAAACTATGGTAGAAGAATCAACATTGGGAATTGATGAACATTTTGAACTCCTTCACTTTACTTGAATTGATGAAAATGACAATTGTACTATATTAGAAATAATAATTCAACTAAAATAGATGTAGATACTAACCTTTGAAATTTATTTGTTTATGGATATAACTCGCAATAAAACCCAAGTGCGGGCTACATTTTGATTAATTCTCAACATAAAAACCACCACTTGATTATCCCCAAGGGGTAGCTCAGTTGGTTGGTGCTTCTAAGTCCAATACCAAAGTAGTCAATTTCAAAGGTACAATTCTCTGGGTCTATCAAGTTTATGCTCCTGAATATGGAGTTGAAGGGATAAGGCCCCTTTGGATAGGTCCATTGAGAATTATTGTCATGGATGTAGCGATCCCTCTATGTTTTGGGGTTGTGAACCACATTGGAAAAAAACCACCCCTTGATTCCTGATAGATTGGAATTTGAAAGGACCAACAACACTGTTGAGTATGAGGCCTTAATCCAAGTTCTAAAAGATGCAATTGATTTAATCATCAAATCACTGTATTTTATTAACGATTTTGATATAATAGTGAGTTAGGTAGTAAAATCTATTAATTATGTATCACTTCATTTGAATAGCTAATCCATTTCAATAGAAGTTAAGGAAATATCATCCAACACTAGATCCACTAATATAGGAAGAGTTAAAGAAGTTGTTGGATTCTAAGGTCATTTTCAAGGTACGACATTTTGCATTAGTGGAAAATATAGCTCCAGTTCGAAAGAAATTAGGGGAGATCAAATTATGCATCAAATTTAGGAATTTGAATAGAGCATTAGACATAGACAAATATCTTGTTCTCATGATGGAGAAGATTTAACAATTACGGTCAGGTTCTGATATTTTTTCTTTCCTTGATGGTTTCTTTGAGTACGACCATGTACTTGTGGCTTAATGAGATAGATTAAAAACCTACATTTTGGACAAAATGGGGAACCTTTATTTATAGTTGAATTCCATTTGGACTAGTTAATGTTGAGGCTACTTTTCAGTGAGCCATGGGCATAGCATTTAAAGGGGTAATAAATCAAAGTGTAGTGGTTTACCTGGATGATGCCACAATTTACTCCAAGAAAATATGATATTATATCATTTAACTCGGATAGATTTTCAAAAGATGTAGGAAATACAAAAAAAAAATTAAACCCCAAGGAAAACATTTTTGTTGTCATAGACGGTAAGCACTTGGGAAAGTTAATGCAATGTTAATTTATCACATAAATTTATTCTAAAGTGCATTTGACTTATTTTATGAAAGTGAATCACTATAAACTAGATTTAATATTCTTTTTAAAGTTACATTTTGCATGCAACTTTAATTGATAAAGTTATTTCATTGTAGAAGTATTTTCCCCTTATTGCGCCGAGAGGCACTCTACAACACAGTATGAGGGAGATATTGTAACATTATGTGGAAGATCTTGTAACGTTTGTCCATATTATGTTGTGACTTTTGTTACTAACAAAATAATAAAAAATAAAATTTTAATTATCCGCCAAAATAAATGTCGGTCACAAAAACAACCTAATATGGGGGAGATATTGTAATGTTCCTACCTAACAAAACAATAGAAAATTAAAAATTTAATTATCCTCCAAAAAATAAAATCAATCATAAAAATTGAATTATCCCCAAGAACAATGTTGGTCTTGTCCTAAAGAACCCATGGTTTTATTGTACATGGTTTAGGAGGGCCTTTCAAATGGTTTTAAAACCATGTGCAAGGCCTCCTAAACAACCCATGGTTTTGTTGTACATGGTTTATGAGGGCCTTGCAAATGGTTTTAAGACCATGTTTGAAGGCCTCCTAAACAACCCATGGTTTCAGAAGGGCCTTGCACATGGTTTTAAAACCATGTATGGGGGAGATGTTGTAATGTTCGTTCCTAACAAAATAAAAAATATTATATGTTGGCCATAAATAATATTAAATATTAATAATAAAAATATTATATGTCGACCATAAATAATATTAAATATTAATACTAAAAATATTATATGTCTACGTTAAATAAAAAGATGGTCTTTTGGTTTGAATCAGATCAATAGCTCCTTGAGTGCAATACTTAATAAGAGGTTTGCACCTTGAGATATTTGATCCCTCTCAACGCTTGATAGAGCCTAGGATTTGGATCTATGCTCGTTTATAAAAGTGGGTCACTTGTTTTATTTTAAAAATGAATTATTCGTAAAAGTGATATTAAGATGAAGTTAGTGAAGGAAGGGAATTGTTTTTTTACTCGGAGCCTCATTGTGCACCCATTACAATGTGGTCCAGCCTCTACCTATCATGTATCACCTTGGTTCCATTTTATGTTTTCCTTAAAAAATGCATAACTTTGACATCTGAAGTCCAGTTTTAGTGGATTTTTTTTTAAATTCATATTTTTACCAGACATTTCCATTCATATTGTTAGCTTATGTTTTTAATTCATATTACTTGTATACTTTAATATGACTAGCCTAAGTTATCTCCTACTTTTCAGTTCAAACTAATTCCCTTGAAAATATCGTATGAAGGATTTACTACAAAGTAGGAGACTTTACTAGGTTACCTTGGGAACATAAACTAGCCCTTTTAATGGATTAAGGAAATCCAAACGAGATAATAGAAATGATGAAGCACAATGTCCATCTCCAGTGATCTTGAGTTTCACCTTCAAGGACTTGAGACCCTAGATGCAACATGGAAAATTTTGGAAACCACATTTCATAAACGCATTGAGGTTCAATTCCACCAACGTGAAAACGAATTGATTGCTCTATATCTCAATGATTTATCTTTCATTGAATATTTCAATATATCTATGTTCAAAACAATTAGAATTTTACTTGCAAAATGTAAAATAATTAAGACAGATGACCAACTTATATGTTATTCTTACTAGGGTTGACATTTGCTTATTATGTTTTTGTATATGCTTTTCACTCCATTAGATAAGATATTATTAGTAAAGGGTCTACTTAACAAATTACCTCTCTTGAAGAATTTTGTGATTCCTTGATTATAGAGAAAAATAAGCTCTTGCATCTTGAAGTAATAAGCCTTGTAGGTACATCTAATAACTCCCTAGTGGTACAATAGAAGGATAAAGAAAATATTTTAAATAATAACCATTATTGCAAAAATAAATAAAACAGGGTCCCCAAACCCTCTCAATTAGTTCCTTGTCCTAGTGGTGATAAGTGAACCAAATTAAAAGGAAAGAAGACTAAGGGACGCCATTTTTGTGGGAAATATGGTCATCTAGAGTCTTAATGATTCAAGAATATGGAAGCATTAAAAGTACCAATGAAGAAAATAACATCAATATTTATTCTTCTTCTTCTCATGGACATGCACTTTCTTCTCCTAGTTTTTCCTGTTGCATCATCTATTTATTTTAATGAGTAGCTTACTGATTCTGGAAAGTCTTATCATATGGATAAGGATAAAGCCATTTTTTTATTTTAATGAATGTAACACCAAATAAATATGTGTTTCTTATGTTAGACCTCTTATTGTTATAGCGTCTAGAATATTTCAACTAAATGATGGTAATTTCAATGATGTATTATGTGTTCCAAGTCTTTGCTACAATTTTTTATCAGTCTATTAGATCAATCATTCAAGTGAAGGTAATACTATAGATTTTTCACCTCACCAAGTTGAAATTAAGGATATATAACATCCTACGAATGTCCTAGAAACTATAACTATTGCTGATATTACCTTATTGTATAGATTTGGAAACTTTGTATCATTATATTTTTCATCATTTTTTACTGCTCATAGTGATGATTAGAGAAAACGTTGTCATGAGTGATTTGGTCATCTAAACAACTACACATTATAGTATCTATGTATTCACAATATGGTTATTAGTCTTAGTCTTGATTCTTATATAGATGGTGTTTTTCTTGGGTGTTTTATCGACAAACTTTATTGGGACAACTTTGACAAATGTGCCTTTTGGCCTACCTACCCCCTTGAATGTTATTCATAGTGCTTCCTTTTACTTCTTTCTCTAGGTTCAAGTACTTATTAACTTCATTGATAACTTCTCTATATGCACTTATGTTATTTATTAAAACTTAAGGGGTGAAATTTTTTACATGTTCTTTTCCTACAAGGCCATTGTAGAAAAGCAATTTGGACATCAGATTCAAAAGTTCATAAGAGATGATGGAGGCGAATATGTTAACAACATATTTACAACTTATTGTACCGCACAAGGCATTCAAATGAAAAATATTGTTCCAAACATGCCACAACAAAACATTATTTATGTGAGAAGGGATCACACATGAAAGGAAATGGAAAATTATATGATCTAATCTACGAGATCAAGTCCACAATTGTGGGTGGAATCCATTAATTGTGCAAATTACATATTTAATGAAACTCCCATAAAGTATTTAAAATATATAACACTAGAAGAATAATGGAGTAAAATTAAACCAAATGTAACCACTTTTGTGTACATTTTCTTAGATTCTCGATGAGAAAATGAAAGCATTATAGCCTAAAAGTGATAAGTTTATTTTTGTTGGATATTACGAAGATGTACAATATTATATACTTCTTCAAACTCACTCCAATGAAATTAGTATTAGTAGAGATGTTAAATTTGATGAAAATATCTTGATCTACAATCCATTTTCGACCATTGTTCCATCCTATATTCCCAACTTTTGTGTTAGTGATCCTACTATAATATTTTCTTCAAATGATGACAACAAGAATTATAATCAAACTCCACCTGGTCACCTTCCTCTAGTTGAGTTCATTCAACATGAACCTACAACAGTACATCAACTTCCAAGATGGGTTCATACAATATGAGAACTAGCAAGTGATCTTGCAAGCAATCCTTCAAATAAATGGCATACACATTCACAGTTTTAGCAAGCCTATTCCCCTTTGGATCATATTTAAGAGACTCATTATACAAATACATTTTCTCAGATTCCTGATGAGAAAATGAAAGCATTGCAAGCTGAAAGTGATAAGTGTATTTTTGTTGGATATTATAAAGATGTAAAAGATTATAGGCTACTTCAAACTCATTCCAATGAGATTCTTATTATGATAGGTGTTAAATTTTATAAAAATATATCGATCTACAAGCCATTTTTTATAATTGTGCCATCCTCTATTGAATTTTTTACCTAGGGAAGTGTTCCCCTAGTGACTTTGTGCCTTAGTCACAAAAAGGGGTCAAGACGTGACCCTTATTGCTTGTATTAATTACTTGAGAAGGGTAATTAATTCACTTTACAGAATAAAGTGACTTTTTAATAATTTTAAGTTGTAGTTGAGAGAGAAATGATTTAATGGAGAGAGAAATGATTTAATGGAGAGAAAAGTGATTTTTTTCATCCATTGATGAGAAATCACTAGATTAAATGTGGGCCCTTGATCTAGAGACTATTTAACTACCCTAGAAGGTGAAATTAAAAGACAAGGGAAATAGTAAAAAAGGCACCCATTCCTTATTTTTCACTCACCAAGAGAGTTGGATATCAAGTTGATTTGTTGAGAGAGAGAGATTTGGCATGCATTCCAAGAACTAAAGATTGGCACAATTCCCAATACAAATTTGTACTGCAACATTTCTGAAGATGACTGGCATGATTTTTGAAGTGGATTCTAGCTATATTTTCAGTTAGTTGTCTGCACACAAATCAAAGTGAAGGGAACATAGTTCGAGGAGTAAACCGGTGCACAAATTTTGAGAACAAGTACAAGCACATTTTTCGAGAACTTTGCACACTATTCTAGGTTATTCATGCAGCATTAATTAATGTAGATCCGTACAGGCCGAGAAAGAATTAGTTTTGAGACAGAGTAGTGCACAAAATTTGAAGTTAGTTGTTGTTGTTTTTATTGGAACACACACCGAGGTAGTTGGCTAAATTGTTCAATCCATATAATTCTATTGTTGGCACAATTTTTCAAGACTGTGTATCCACACAAAATGAGATTGTTTTCAAGGAAACTTTTAGTCAAGTGTGGTAGAAATAAGTTGTACTCATTAAGAAATTTTTATTATTGTACTTTCCATTTTTTGAAGAAGAAATAAAATAAGAATCCTCTCTCTCTCTCTCTCTAATTATTTCCCCAAGTTGTGGTTTTTCCTGGGCCAAATTAGCTAAAATCTAGTGTTACACGAGGACACATTCCACAGGGTTAGGGACACACCCCCCCTCTCTCCCCGTGCCCCAGGGACTTGGGGGATCCTAGAGAAACATTTATCTCATACATAATTTGGATAAACTTGAGGAAATGCAGTGGGGGAGCTTGTCCCCTTCTTTTGAAGCATGCACCAGTGAAGTGGGGGACTCCTAGGCATTCCAGTATAAATGGTAATATTAAATTCTTAAAGTAAAAGTGGTATTTTCATTTTCTTTCATTTTCTATCCTTTTACTTAAATTTTTAACATTGTCATTAATTGTTTCAACATGTTTGAGAGTGGTTCCAACCTCATCAAATTTCATATGAAAAAAGTAGAATTTTAGATCCCAAATGGAATTCAAAAAACTTAATAGTTTTTCAGGATTTTAGATTGCAACGTTTCCATTGGATTTTATCATGTATGAGGTTAAGCGATTGTCATTTAATAAAGAACATCGAACTCTATATGTACCTTGATGTTGATGGTGTTGATTGTTGAACTCCTCTATCATGACCTTAATCAAAATGTACCCTTTAGTCAAACAAAATCACTTATTAAGGATGATTTTTTTCTAATTCTACCTTATTTTAATGCTTGGTTTAGGAAGTTTCATTAAAATTGTAGGGTGTTGAGTAATTTCCTTCAAGAATAAAACTTGATATTAAAGGTAGAGGAAAAGGCTAAATGCCTAGAGGAGGGGGAATAGGGTTTTATTAATGACCGATAAATTTAAACCATGTGAAATCTACCCTTAAGAGAAATTTGCAAATGAAGAACTTATGACATTGGCATTATTTTCTTGACCTCCAAGTCTTGCAAACCAAGAAAAAAAATTTCCTTTCATAGTCGAAGTATGCATATGACCTTCTTCACCACTTTCACATGTAAAATTGTAAACCGACCTCATGTCCCTTCTAATGTAGAGTCAAACTTGTTTCCACCTGCACTAACTTGAATTAGATGCCACCTTGCATTGTGATTTACCTTTTTTGTTGGTATCGTTTATCATCATATGAAAACATCCAATCAAAGTCAACATAAAGCAATGAAGATGATACTTTGGTGTATTTGAGATACAATTTAGTTTGGGATTCATTATAGTTCAAAGTGGGTTGCTCCTTTGTTGGTTGGTTTCATTGATTTTGAATGGGATAATGACCTTGTTGATTATAAGTCTACTGCAAGTTATGTTCTTAGTATTATTTTTGGAGTTGTCACTTGTTCTTCTGAAAAACAACAAGCTCTTTCTCTTTCTGCATTAGAAGCAATGCATCCAACTGTAGTTAATGCAAATCAAGAATCCTTGTGGATTTGACAAATCTTTTCGTAGTTTGGATTTCAACAACATTTGAATACCCTCTAGTGCAACAATCATAATTCCTTAAATATCTCAAAACATATAGTTTAACATTAGAAAAAAAACACATTGAGATACATGTGTACTTCATTAAAAACATAATTCAATTTCACATTCTTTGATTTCCCTTTTCCCTTATAGGTGATCAAGTTATTGACATTTTCACAAATTATATTACATAAGTAAAGTTTTCCAAACTTCGATCTATGTTAGGAATTCAAGAAGTTGTCATTAATGGGGGGTATGATTTGTTGTTCCTAAAACAACTTCCATTAAAAAATTTACTCTTTAGGTAAAATTGGACAGGTCTATTATCGCAATTTTCTTAGTAACCCAAATATATGATCCTATCTAGATGGCAGAGAATGATGGTCACTAAGACTATGATATCTTGAAAATCCTACCCCTCAAAAAGGTAATTGGTTTTCACTCTGGATAGACTTCTCCTTTGTTTATGCTTACTAGTACACTCAAGGTAAACTAGACTAGCCATGGGAGGTGTCCCAAGGCTATCCAAATGGTTAGACCGCTTTTTTATATAGGGAACAATTGAAGATTTAACAAAATCGTAAATGAAGAGTACCCTAAGGGATTCTTCCTATATTAAATCAAATGGCTACTAAGCTAGTGTTTATATGGATTGACTAAGGATTTAGCTACATATGAATGATGCAATCCAATTCCAGGAATTACACTTAGCAGTATATTAGACTAAAAATCTAGGAAAATGGTACTAGGGTGACATCATCCCAAGTTACCTCCCTTGAGATAAATGATTAATCTATGAAAATAATTCAATTAAGAGATATGGATGATGTTTAATGGAAAATCCTAACACTTATATGGGTCACTGCACACTTGGATCAAATTTTTTAACAGCCAGTAGCAAGCAAACCATGCATGCATAGTACACTGGACAAATACCCACTTAGGAAGAAATGGATAGTGATCAGTGACTTGTTTCTTGAGGGATATGGAGTCTCAGTGAAGTATATATGGTAAATAGTTTCCAAAGGATACAATTCTAAAAATACCCAAGTGGAAAAATGCCAAAATAAATTAGTATGCGACCAGAAGAATTTTGCAAGAGAAAGTTAATTATTATTTTGTTAACAAATGGTTTCTAGAAGATAATCCAATAAATTATGAGTACATACTTATCACTACACGGTATATTGGGTCTTGTATTCTCTCTCAACATCACCAATTAGATAAAAAAATTATCCAAACCAAATTGCCCTTGATTTTCCCCAATGAAGTCGACCTACAAAACCCCAAAAGACAATTACTAAGATGAGATGCAATACCTAACAATAAAATTGGAATTTGCAAAATCGATTTGAGATAACAAGAGTAAAGGGAAGAGATGGAAATAAAAATAAATGGAAATAGAAATATTTATTTTCATCAACAAATTAAATCCTTGTCACACAATGAGCGAGTCACCCCAAAAGTCCAAGTCACCCAAGACATCCTAAGTGAAATCAAACTCCTCTTGTAAACCCACAAACTTGAACAATATTTTCAGCAATGGAGTTTTCAAATATCTAGCTATAGAAGGAGATTGGAAAGAAAGAGAAACTAACCATATCAATTACAAAGACAAAATTTGTACAAGAGAAATTTGATTATCACTACTGCTAAAAGCCAAGAGTTATTTACAAATGAGGATCACTTTCTCTCTTTTATAGTTAAGAGAGGAGAAAAATCCCTAACTAACCCTTATGTGGACGACTAAGATTAAAAAATATAGTGCAATGTTCAATGGATGATATTTAATCTCACTTTTTAATTTTTTTATGAGTTGGAAATATCTAATGAGGGGGCTGAACTAACTCCTAATCCAAAAGTACAATGATCAAGGTACAATAAATATACATCAAATAACATCCTATGGGCATAATTTCACCCCTAGGTGATCATAATTCACTTTTACATCACTTGCTACCTCAAGGTATAAGTCACAACAAGAGAAAGTTGCCCTCTTAGGGAGAAAGACATCCCCACCATACGGGAAAATACATATGACAAGTAATAACATGATAGAGTTCTAGGAAACGTGACAAAAAGTGTCTAGGGAACCATCATGACATAACTTACCCAAGTCATATTTTACCATTCACTTATCCCAAATAATACATCCCAAACCTTGGTCATCATCAAAAAATATTCTTTTTTAGCTAGAAAATAGTAAAAATCCATATAAATGTTCAATTCTATATCTTTCCTTACCTGAAATGAAAAACTGATTGCACAGACAAATTCATAAACATAAAAAACCATAGGTTCCACTACTCATATTCCCATAACCAATCTAATGTAGTCGATATGAAGAAATCTCCAAGTATTTTAATTAAAACAAGCTTAACTATTTTCTGTAAACTTAATAAAAATTGATTAATTAATCATATTAATCCACAAATGATTCTTGGGTGGGATCCAATTGGCATCCAATGGAAATAATATGAACACTAATGCATCATTGTGGGATCTCTCTACCGACTTCAACCGTTTCCCAAGTCAAATCGAGGTTTGACCAAGTCAAAATGTCAAACTTTGGTAAAACATTGACCATAGCTCAAGATATATAGATAAACATGTACAAATCCTGCAAGAGGTGTTAGTCCACTTGTCATCATAAATATTGATAGACAACTGAATTCTAGTTTATTATGTACAATGGTGATCAACTTGAAATAACAACAAGATCAAGAAAAGTCCTTAGTACTGCAATAGAAGACAATAACGACATTTATGTTATACATACTCCTACTCACATTAATTACAAATGTAGTGCATAGTTGAATCTTCACCCTCTTGGGTGAAAGTGGATAGATAGAAATCATGGGATTTGGTAAAAGTGAAAGCTTACTTTAGGATAGACTTGATTTACCTTTGGAGAGAAAGGGATTTTGAGGGCCTCTGTGAAATCTACTGGGATAACAAAATATAGAGAAGCATGGTGTCTCACAAATGGATGGAATGCTTAGAAGGAACCCTTTCGAGTCTAGCAATCCCCCCTTTATTTCACAACTTTGTATTTTTCATTTCATTTCAATTGACTTTAATTTGATTTCTCATTTTCACTTTTTTCATTTTCTTTGGATTTTTCAGTTAAGCACATTTTCATTTTTGTATTCCTTTAGTTAGATAATGGATAAAAGGCATCAACCCTAGATAGCCTTTTGGGACCCAATTCTGACATGGCCATAGCTTTGCTTCTATTGAGCGTTCATAGCCCCAACATAGTTTCCTCAATAATTCCTTTTTAGGGCCAAATAGGTTGAACTTATGCAAAGGATGAGTACCTACCCCTCTATCCACTAACTAATTTCAAGAATGGGAGTACTTGTTTTAAATATAAGGGATACATTTTTTGGTGATTAGGTCTACCTAACTACACTCAATCCACCTAAAATACAAGCATAAAAAGATCAACAGGTCTATATACTTTTTTGCACACTCTAGATTCGAGACACCAGGGGAAAACATGGGGGTCATTCAAGAAAAAAGGTCACATAGGGGCAGATCCTCAAGATAATCAGTTAAGTCAAATTCAAAGGGTTTTTAAACAACACATGGATGATACAGATGATGGAAAAGTATAAGCATGGAACCAAGAAAGGAGGGAACTGATCTATATGTTACATATGCAACTAACCCAAACAAGAGAATACATATGAAACTTAACACTAACATTCCTATATCACTCCATGTGCAAGTCCTACTAATAAAAACCAAAAAATATATATGATCACCAATGCACAACAAAGTCTAGCATTGTCATTCAATCAACAAAAACCATAAAATCCATAATATACCTTTGACATATACCTTCTTTGAGCTGCATCTACAAAATGAAATCCATTTGTACTAACACTGAATGGAAAGGAAAGATAATATCCGTAGGAAAATAACCTCCAGTGAACCAAGCTTTGAAAAGTATGATAGGAGAGATCAATGATGACTTGGTTGGCCCCTTTTCTACTATGCCCTTACATGATCGAGCTGCTCAAAACTGATATAGATAAATCATCCAATGATATGATATGATAAAACACTCTCTCAAGTGTAAGGACTAGGCTCATGACTATGGTCTGCTCTACCAAAATCATGAGTAGCTTCCAACTACAAAATATGTGATAACATCTAGCTCCAACTGGGACAAGTGCTTTGTCACTACTCTAAAAGAGAGAGCACTTGAGAACCTCAACATCTTTGATCCAAAGATTCCCTTTACTCGTCCAAGTGCCTGTAGTTGCATCAATCAAACATTATACCCATATCATAGACCAGTCATCATTCCTCTATATGTCAATATATAATGAAACTAAAATAAAAAACAAGGCTAAGTTAAAAACTCTAACTAGTAACTGAAATGGAATACTAACTACTCTTTGAAATGAAAATGCAAGCACACACACACACACACATAATAAAGAAAAGAAACTAATCTAGGAAAAACAAAACTAAAAATCAAGAGACAAAAGAAATCAAAACTAACTATTGTTCAAGAGAGAACTTATTCATCCTACATACCCTAAACTAGCATGCATAGAAGGAAATAATTATGTTTGATCTGGGATATGTTGTTTCAAGAAGTTGTCATGGACATGAGTCCTAAAATAATAACCATTTAGATAATACAAATAGTACATGTGATCATCAAAATGCTAATGCTCAACTGTGAAAGGTGATCCCCACAAGTGCTCATGTGGCTTAGACATGTAACGATATACAGGGTTCCTCAAAACAACTTTATCTTGATAAGTGAATCTCCATCGATTTACAATCAATGAGATCAAATCTATAACTTGGTATTTTGGAAAAGGTACATATGTGTTACCCTACGCCACAAGATGACTTAGTAAATTATATCCACGACATTATCTAATGGTCCCAAACCAAACCTCACTGGTCCTCCATCTACTGGGAGAGAAAACCTACCCACTAGGATTTCTCTTTCTTCATCTCTCTCTTCCCATGGAATTGTGGTAATTCCCCTCAATATTGATTATTTTATGAACTGCACATATGGTATACTTCTTTGAAACTCACTCACAGTCCAAAAACTATTTGGACAAATATCTTGCTCATGTAAGCAAGGTGAAGGTGTACGAGATTCAACATTCTATATGTTGCAACCTTATCTCATAGGAACAAGAACTTCTCTAGGAAAAAATAAAATTGAAAAATCCCAAATGATCTGGAATGTGGATAATCCAGGCTCCCTAACCTTCACTCTCATCAATACTACTCACAGTTGCATATGGAAGAGGCTCATAAATACCAAGTAAATTCTTAGGGGATAAGGATGAATCTATTTATTATTCTTCATTCCCTTGGAAGATAGTCAAGTCATTCAAGGAAAATCCTTCTCTAGGTACATCATGAGACAAATCACTTTCTATCCATGCATCAATAGAAAACACTCTTCTTTGCATCTCTCTTGAATCCAAATATTTGTTATGACATCCTCTTCCTCAGCTGCAACAACCACGATATCATCAATTATGTCATTAGGGGTTCTAACAATTCTTTAACTTCTATTAGGAAATTCATCTGGTATTGGAGGAACTCTATCTTCATTAACCATTGTCTGAGAAGAGATTGGCATATTCTGCAGAGTTTTTGTTACTACCATGGAAAGCTCCATCATTTATTCAAAATATTTCAAATGGAAAATTCTTGTATTGGGTTGATTTCTTTCAATATGATGAACATAAATTCTATTAACACTTTCATGATTTTGCAAGCTTGCAAGCCCAACAATTCCCATTTATGTGGTTTTCAACATACTACCAGATAATTCTACCCCAACAAGACTAGGTGGACTAGAATTGTGAGGCACTTCTCCAGAAGTAATCCCATCAAGAGAATCAAGGACTTGACTAGTTGATCCATATAATATCTAATGTAAATGAGACCATGGGTCCATTTCACCTATTGAACTAGAGTCTTGACTAGAAACATTTATTTCCTCATATTGGATAAGCATAAATGGGACAAATCTCATATTTTAATACCACGAAGTGAGATCAATTATATTCCTTGAATTAAATCTCGTACTATGCAACTCATCAAATCCATTTTCAATCTCAAAGTCCTCCTTATTGTTCCCAACAATTATAGAAATGAAAATACCTTCAGAAGTCAATTTACCTCTTCCAAATGTCTTTTGTACTTGTTGAAATAGATCCATCGACAGGTTTTCACTCTCGGTCGACACCCTTAACTCAATGATCTTCCTGGGCATCGACCCAGATAGGTTTTACCCTATCTAGCAACAGTGAACACCTACAGAGCAGATGAGGTCTCACCCGATATGTTCAAGGGAGAACTTTCAGAACCACGTTTCCGCAGTAAGGAGAGTTTGTGAATCTTATGTTCAACTATCAGACCATTACTTCACAGATCCAAGCATTGGTTCATTTATCATAAATTTATATCATCACTCATCAGATCGTAGCAGGAGAATTGATGCATAAACATATCTACCAACATAACATGATTTAAAACATAAAATCATCGAATCATTCAGAAAGAAGCATCATATTGATGCATTAATCCATCCATATCACATCACATAAAAAACAGGAAAACCAAAAGAAGCGAAAAGACATAGTGTTTCCATCAAATCTATGTCATGTCATATTACTTCGCATCAAAATAGAGAACAGTCTTTCACAGAGTATCCAACATAGGATCAATATCACGTATCAAGGTCAATCACAAGGTTTCTTCAGTTACACCAAGATGATTCAATGTTACAACTCCTAGAGATATTTATAGGCTTGCGCCTCTTACAACATGGTCCACTTACAATAAACTTCCTCATTACTTGGACCAAAATCTACAAAATATGACCAAGCTACCTTGAACGCCATATTCTTCCTTGCACGTCAACTTTGACCTTGCACATCATCCTGAGTGCTGCACAATTAATTATCCTCAAAAATTCCTTCCAACAGGCTCCCAACACAATCTTGTGGCTCGCCCTCGAGCCATGTCAGCTGGAAGCAGTGTACTATGTTGTCTTGATTTTGAAATCCTCATACTGCTGCTTTACTGCTTCCACCTAAAGCTTCACCATGTTGTTGATGTCTGTACAATTTGCAACATCCTGCTGAGATGGATGATCCACAATCTTAGCAATGACTTCCTTACAACTGTCCTGCACTGCCTGAAGTGCATTTACTGCCTTTAGTGCCAGTTTCTTGTAGATATCCTGTAATTCTTCCTGCTACGTTGTTCGATGTTGTTGCCATCCCCTTTCCTTGGTGATGCACTATTGAAGAGCCTTCAACTCTATTGCTTTAGTCACTTTCACTACCTGATTCATTGATCGGAGCAATTTCCTTTGTGTAGCCAACTGACCTTCAACTTCCCGCAGTTGTGTGTTTAGTTTCTCAAACTGCTCATCCTAGTCCACGCTTCCCCAAAATTATGTGGTTGCATTTGTAATATCCTTAGCTTCTTTTTCCCTTTCTTCAAGTTGTGTGTTGCATCTTCGATGGCACTTTTGCGCGCATCAACTACCTATGGAAACGTACTTGGTTTCAATAGTACCTGCAAATTTGTGATCTCTTTCTTGAAACCTAAGATAATATGGCCTAACTTCTGCGCTTTGGTTACTGCATCCAGGTCCTCCTCTATAGCTGGGACTTCTTGATAACTGTCAGAAACTTCTTTCTCCAACCTGGACCTATCATCCCACAGTTGCACCTGAGCTTGTCCTGCGCCTTCTTCAAATCCATAATTTATGTTTTTGCTTCTTCTTCCCGCTCTGTGACTTCAAAAGGTGATTGTTGATGATCCTTTCTCGATCAACCAGCTCTTGATTCGCAACCCTCTGCAGTTGCACCAATTTCTGAGTTTACAATTCATCGATATCTAACAAGAGCTCCAGAAACTGCTGGAGTGAGGTGTTGACATCCTCACTATTAGTCTCAATGGTGTGCAGTGGAATCTGTACAATCTGGACCCTCTTCCCTATGCTTATTTGTCCTTACTTCTGCAAAATGTTTACTTCAGGAACCCTTTTCAAAATTGCATCAACTAAAGAACGTAGTCGAGTGTTTACCTCTTCAAAGCCTTCAGTAGATTGTTTCTTCAACTATGCTTCACTCGTAGTTGTCGCCGTTGTGATAGTCATAACAATGCGGTCTACCTGTGCATTTTCCATTGGATTTGTGTTGCTGGCCTCCCCCTACTCTTGTCACTTCTTTATTATGGATTCATTGAACCTCCGATCCGTTTCCAAATCCGTTGGGGTTCTTGTTGATGCTTCATCAGACTCTTTGTCACTCTGTTGGTCGGGCGCAACATCCACCAGAGCATCAGTTGGTGGACATTTCACAATGTCCGACACTTCATCCTCGCTAACTGGTTCTCTCCAGTCCATAGGCCATTCATCCATGATGGCATCCATCTTTACATTAGTAATCCTATAGTGTGCGTCTAAGCACTATTTTTCTGGGTCCCTTCGCGCATGTACGTGAATTGCATGCAACCCCATTGCAAACCGAAAAATCCGTCAATATTTTACCACCGCTTATTCTAATAAGCGCAGTATATTCATGGTTTCATCTTGCAGTGCCTCCTAATACAACCAAAACTGTATTGAGAAGTCCTTTAAAAGTTCAACTTCTTTGACATACTAGAGGTTTTGATACCCCACCCCTCTGCATACTTTAGCGACCTCAACATCCATTCCTTGGTAGTCCTCGGGTTCCATCCAAGCGATTAGCATGATTAAAATGATCAACCAACTATAAGTGAATGATCGCTTCCCTTCCTGTACCTCTATTGCATCTTTTGTTAACTGGTTTAGCATAAACAATGACCAGTTCATCTGTATGCCCTGGGTGCACTGCTCAGCACACACGATGACCCGAGTAGTGCATTGATTGGGTCGGTTGTTCCTTACCACCTTCATGGAGAGAATATTTTTTGCAACGCGCACATCCTGGTAATTAATCATATCCACCACATATGCTCATTTGTCACGCTGCATCCCAAACTTCTTCTTCAGCTTTGCAGCCAGTATTTTATCATTATCCTTGCCACAGAATTATTGCGATGGATCGGGCCCCTACATGGGCAACCCCATGATATGTGAAATCAACTCTCAAGTGACTGGCATCGTTCAGTCCAGCCACAAATATCCCCCATGAAAACATTCCAGAATTTTTTTTGCACATGTGTTGCCTTCCACCAACCTTCTGAAATGCGGTATATTGATGAGGCCTAAAAGCCCCAACCTTTCCAATTCCCATGCCCAGTCATGCAGAGTGCATGCTAATGGGCCATTGTATTCCCCTGTCGGTACAAATGGATCCACGGTGATCTTAGTCGATGCTAGCAGATCATGATATTAATACTTCATCTTCATGATGCAGGGAACGATGTCAATGGTGCATTCCATCCCCTGCAGTATTGTCGGCATCTTGACCAGTTACCTCTGGTCCTTCGTCATCTTGCATGGCTTGGCACTAGGTCTGCATGGAGGAACATATCCAGGGATGTCTGCAGTGGACACCCTAGTCCTAGCGGTGGAGTCCTCAGCTCCTAATGTCAATGGTTCTATCTTCTCTACAACTTCTGCCTATGACCACATAGAATTTATCAACATCTTCTTCTTTGGCATGGGAGACTTGGGCCAATGAGCCCCCTCTTCTTCTTCAGAATTGGTGACGATCCCACCAACATGCTGGTTGTTTCCTGCTCAATAGTCAACCCGAAAACTAGTGAATATCTCCCACTGGAAATCTATACCAGCATTGGCTCACTCGACATTCCTCACAATTTCCCAACAAATTATCAACACTGCACCTCAACCTCACTCTGCTTTGCAACTCAACTCCGCAACTCAACCTTCACATCTCTACAACAACTTCGGCAACTCAATTTTCACGATGGTGATTTCAAACCGCGGCCTTCCATTTATAGTGTGGAGTCAACTGTGTGAAAGATCTCTGAATCATTACGACCAAATCCTTCATTTACTACCAGAATCCGTCATCAATCCTCCCGATCTAACGGTCGGATCTTCCATTAATACATGTCTCGTCCAAGAACGTCACTCAATAACTTGTTTAACTGCTGCATTTACTTTTGATTTGACTTTATCGCGTCCCAATGGATGTAGAGACATATTTCCCTAACTGTGACCTTAACACCTCTACTTGTGCGGCCATTTTCTCCTAGTGCGCTAGCCTCCTAACTACCACCTCATGCAAAAACAAAGTTTTTTTTCATCTTGTGCAATTCCTTAAGCATCACGTAGCACCGGGCCCTTCCTATAGAGCTTCAGCCAACTTCCATTCATCAACATAGGCAGCATCACACCATCTAATTGTTCCAACTGTACGGTGCCTCCCTCAGTGATGAAATCGATAACATACAGACCCAGCCAATGCATTTGTAACTTAACAGGATGCTTGGTGAACTTACTATCATATACCAGCACCAAGTCACCTTGTTGAAAGTGTTTGTTTTTTATGTGTCGTTCATTCCAAGCTTTCTATCGGACCTTCTCAACACATTGATGAAATCCTACAACAAAGTGGTCTTCCTCTAGCTGCATGAAATGAGCTAGGAGTTCTTCTAATGCTCCTTCATCATCCATCCCTGTCGATGCTGCAATGCACAAACTTGGAACAATGTACTCCATTGGAATAATTACCTCCTGCCCATACACCAACTTGAATAGTTCCTGCCCTGTTAAGCTTTTGCAGGTGATGCGATAAGCCCATAATACTGTCAAAATATTCAAATCCCAGTCATCATGGTTTGCGGTGCAAATATTTATGAGTGATGCTCCATCACATTATTGAATGCTTCAACTGTCCCATTCACTTGTGGATGATAAGGAATACTCTTCTTGTGTTGTATCGGGAACTCCTCTTTTAGCACACTAATGGTGTGATTGATTAAGTGACTCCCCTAATCACTCATCAATATCTATGAAAAACCAAAATGAGTGACAACATTATCAAATAGAAACCTTGTTGTCATCGCAACAGTGCAATCTACAACTGGTACGGGTTCGTCCCATCTCGTCAGATAATCCATCGTTGTAATGATGTAGCATGCATCGGTTCCCTTTCTGGGTGAGTTGATTGGTCCTACAAATTCCACTAGCCATTTATCAAATGGTTCTAGTGTCACCTGAGGTACTATCGGCATCTCATCCCTCCTGGATGGCTTCCTAGTCCTTTAAAAAACATCGCAAGTCCTCGCGTAGTATGTCGCAGCCTCGTTGAGAATTGGCCACCAAATTCCTGCGTGGAGTACCTTCCTAGCAGAAGTGTGAACTCCGTAGTGTCCACCTGCAACTCCTGCATGTGCTTCTGCCAAGACCCTTTCCTTAGGAAACATCATTGTGGGATCTCGTCGGGTTCCATCTTATATAGTTCTCAATCGATCAACTGGAAATGCATGACTCGAACAACCAAATGATTCTTCTGATTTGTAGTGAGCCCATTTGGTCTTGTTCTCATCACCAAAAACTGAACTATTTTCTCATAGTAGTCATCAACCATTCCAACCCTAAATAGTTGTGCATCAGCTAACCCATCTTCAATGTTTTTTGATTCGTAACCTATCTCAATTCACGACAAATGGTCAGTTCCTGCATTCAAGAGACTTGGCTTCACAATTATCTCGAAATCAAACTCTTGGAAGAGGAGTCACCAATGGCATATCGTCCCCCCTAACACAGGATTATTCACCAGGTGTTTCAACGCAGAATGGTTAGAGAACATCTTGAATTGACCTCCCAACAAATAGTGTCTAAACTTCTATAATCCGTAGACCATTTCCAACCCCTCTCTCTCTATCGTGGTATAATTATTCTCCATGGATGACAGCTTTCGATTGGAAAAAGCAATTGGATGATCAATATCCCCTTCACCTGGTTGTGCCAACACCACTCCTAGCATGGTTGATGATGCATCGACATGGATATGGAACTCCTTCGTCCAATATGGAAAAAAAAAATATTGGTGTTGTAGCCATCTTCATCTTCAAGGTGTCGAAACTTCCCTGACACTCCTCACTCCATGCGAATTGTCCATCCTTCTTCAGCAACTTCTCCATAGGTGCTCTAATCGTGGAATATCCTCTAACGAACTTGCAATAATATCATGTATGGCCTAACGTCACTCTAAGTTGATTCACATTCGTAGGTGGTGGAATGTTCAGAATCAATGCAATCTTGGTTGGATCGACCAATAGCCCTTCCTTACATACAATGTGCCCTACAAACATCCCGAAGGGTGCACAAAATATGCACTTATTTGAGTTCAGCGCAATCTGATGTTGTCGACATCTCTCCAACATCAGTCTCATATTTGTAAGATGATCCTTTATCAGTCCATAAACCATCTATTCATCCATCTATACTGCCAAAAACTTTTGGATAAAATCCTTGAACGCAGTAACTACAATCCTAGAAAATATCAAAGGCGCATTCTTTAGTCCAAAGGGCATCACTGTGTATTGATAACATCCCCATTCAGTCACAAACATTGTCTTATGTCAATCCTCTTTTACAATCCTGATTTGATGATAGCCAAAAAATCCATCCGTAAACAAATAGATCTCTTAACCACCCACTCCTTCCAACACTTCATCAGTAAATGGTGTCGGGAACGGGTCATGAAGGCATGCTTTATTCAGTTTTCTGAGATCGACACATATTTGAACCTCACCTATCTTCTTATCTTGCACAACCATAAGACTGATCTATTTTTATTCTTCAACTAGTTTTATGATTCCTAAGTCCAGCATCTTATCAAGCTTATCCTTTACTCTTTCCTTGTATCATGGATTCAAACGATACGAACGTTGTCGCACTAGCTTCTCATATGGTTTCATAGGTATCTTCGTCTCTCTCAAATATCCTAGTATCCCCTTCATTTTAGAAAACTTTATTGGAAATAGGTCTTGAAACTCATGCAACAGATCAATGATATTTTCCATTGTTTCTTCATCCAATAGTCTCCAATATTTGAGAACTTTAGTTGCTCCTCTGTCCCAATATTGAATTTTCCAATCTTCAATGGTTGACTGATTTTATCTGTCGGTATTTCAGGGTCCGTGATATCCTAACTTCCTTCTATCTCTGGAATGTTGATGTTCCTTGGATCATCACCATCATCAGGACCAACTGTCACGTCCTAACACTCCATCATCGATTCTGTCATCAACGCTTCATGCGGGTCCACAAGATATGCGACTGGAACAACCTTTAGAACAACATCGCGTATATGATTTAGTATACTATGGATAACTGGATCAGCATCGGTTAAACTAAAGGTGTGACTGAAACAGATCGACAACTCATCGCATGTCGTCATTTCTCTGTGAAGCTCGGGTGATACATACCACTAGCGCGACATTTCATCCAATGTGTGCACAAAAGTATGTACCCACTCTTCCTTGGGGCACGACACCCACATGGTTTGACATGCAATTAGATGACTGCAGGGATTATTTTTCCCATCATAATTCTCTGCTTAGTATTGTTCTGCTTCGCCGAAGAAAAATTCCATCAACCTACGACACTACGACCACCCATTGATCAAATTCTTATGGGTCTCCCACCATTGTGTTGGAGTAGCCTTTAATGATTCATACAAGGCAAACAACCTCTATGGTTCTGACACCCTATATTCAAGATCAACCAAAAATTCAGGTAAATCATGAAGTCCTTCATATACTGGAAACTCAACAATATTTGTTGCAACTCCTCATAGCGACTAGGTAATTAGACCACACTTTCGAATTGATACCTCATGCATTTGATTCTGCCAATTCTCCAAGGCATCATCAGAGTCTGAATATGCACAGCTAGAAATTCATCATCCCAACTCTTTGTCAGCAATAGGATGGATGTAGTCTTCTGATATATTGTACGCATGATCCCATCCTCCTACAACTTCTTCCTTAACTGGTTCAACATACCTTATTCCTTCATTTGGATCCATTGGGGCTATGACGCTGATATCATGGTTCTCAAATTTCATCACGCACTTCTTGAAATTAATCAATGCCAAGATGTCGTCAGCCTATCCAATCCCCAGCAATGCGGGATACGAGCTTCCACCATCAACAACGTTAATAACATCGAAATCCTTGTAAGTCTTCATTCCTTCAACTTCCACTACTAGATGCGGTATGAACCCAATCGGTGTCACTTTGGCCTGGTTAGCCAGTCGTAGCTACATAGGGGACCAAGCTAGCTGTGGGATCCCCATATTCTGCCATGTTTGCTTTGTCATAATTTTGACATCCGAGCCTAGATCCAGAATGACTGAATCTACCTCATAATCCCCAATCTCAATATTCATTATCATCTCTTTCCCCGTTTTCTTCTTGTGCAGGGAGTTCACAGTAGACACCCTCTGCCCTCTCTCTAGTCGATGCAGCAGACTCGCAATATCAGCGAGTGCATCAGGGTATTTTACCAATGATATACAACTTTCAAAGAATTTTTTCAAGGTACCATTCTGTCGCGATGGTCCTGCTACCAAAGTTGAATAAAAAACAGGTGGCATTTCATAAACATGAAACTTACCCAGAACTCTTCTTATCACATCACATGCTTCAAATAATGTATCCCTCTCAATGTCGACATCAAATTGCAACTTCTTCTTTCCATCCAATCGTACTTTTGGAATCAGGCCATCATCTCCTGTCATCGCAACTCCACGAGTGATAACAACAACATCAACAGACTGAACTCTGGGTTCTATTGAGATATTCGCAACCATTTCTCCTTGGTTCTAGTTTGGTGATGGATTCACTGTCTGGTTTGTGTTCTAATTCACATTTTGATTCTGGTTCTGTAGTTGTGGAGCATTCCTTGCTTGCCACTTCGCGATCAGTTACACATAGTCCTCAATAGTGTGATCTGCAGTGATACAATAAGTACATTGCACTTGTAGGTTCAGGAAATCTCTCTAATAATGTCCCAATGCTCCGTAATTATAAAATGGCATAGGCGCATGACCTCGTCCTCCTCCTTGACCAAAAATTCCACCTCATCCTCCTCGAAATCCTCCATGAAACCCTCCTTGCTACTGATAATGAGGTTTATTGAACTGTTGTTGCGGTAGGGGATTCGGCTGTGGTTTTTCATATTGTGGTTTAGTATACTACACTTTAGTATATTGTGGTTGTTGCAAAGCATACTACATCTGATTGTACTACAATGGCGGCAAAGAAAACTACGGTTGTGGCACAATCTGCAGTTGCGTCTGTGGTACAAACTGTGGTTGCGATTGTGGCTGTACCACCTGTGGTGGCTTCTGTGGTGGTGATATCTCTATCAATCGATGGTATTCTCCCTTCACCTAATATGCATCCATTGTCCTCTCCTAGAGAAAATAATATGCTCAACAATCCTTGTATTCATGCCCAACATATCGACAAAAGGTGCAATACAAATTCGTCGGCTTCGAGACCATCTTCGGCATAAACACACAGTCTTCGTGTCAATGTCCATGATCTTGGAAGATGTAGCACCATGGCATGCCACCATGACTTAACGTGTTTGGAGCTCCCGACAACAGGTAATTTAAAAAAATTGGGCACTGATCCTTATGATGTCCTTCCCCATGACATCGATTACACCAAATATCCTCGCGGTGCTCTCTTCCTTTCTTGATATATTGCAATTGGATCATCAGGTTCGTCGATTGTGTTTGAATATGATTCATACCAACTCGCCAACAGGTGAAGCTTCCAGCTTCATCACGATCTCCAGAGCCTCATTCTGTGTCGCAATCTTTTTCTGCATCAAGGGCATCCTGATATGTGGTACTAATGTCGCGATGAACCACTCCTTGTGTTGTACAACACTCATTCCAAACCTAACTTTCTCTATCAACATCTTGAATCGCTGATCAAAATCCCAAACAGTCTCATTTGGATATTTCTTTATCTCCTTTAACTCTGTGATATATTGTGCTTGAAACTTAGGCTTTCTGAACTCCTCAATCAATCTTTTTCTGATCTCAGCCAGAGTCTTCGATGGAATCCCCATGGGAACTTGTGTAAACTTCATGTACCAATCTAGTGCGTGACCTCGAAAGGTCATCGCCAACTGACCCTTCTTAACATCATCATCCTGAGCTTGTTTTATAGTCCAAACTACTTCATACAAAAACCAGTATTGTTCAGGATCCTCGATACCATTCAAATGAAACAAAGATAAATTTACATAATCTCCCAGCATCCTGAACCTTCTTCCTATGTTCGCTAATAGGATACTATTAGAGTGTTTATGACACGTCGAAAAACTTGTTGTTGAGCTTGTGTTTCTTCCTGAGTGTGGCGCAGTGCACGGAGGTGTGGGTACGTTATTGCTCTGGGTTGGTTTTTCTTTAGGCTCAAGCGCATCTTGGTCGTCTCCTCCATCATTGTAGGTTCACTCTAGCCTTGTGATCTTCTCTCGTTTCCTATTGTTTCGGTTGCAAAAGGACTCTCTCATGTCCTTTGCCTCTTCTCTTGCTGAAACCTTACTCCACTTCGCAGAAGACCACTTCCTTCCTCGGCTTCCCTCACAGTCTCATCGTAACTCCCATCCATATACCCCATATCATTTCATCCAACCCTTGTCTCCGTGGTACCCGCATCCTCCACACACTAGGGCTCTACTCGTCGAAGTTCATCTTCAATATCCCCTTTTCACAAACGAGCATCTTAATATACAATTGCAAAGATAACGGAAACCTACCTCTTGGTCCTTTGAAGAACTCTCTTTCTATGTTGATGTAATATTTGACTGTGTCGACTATGAACTCAATGATGTAGCCTTCCAAGATGTTGTCAGGACAAACTTTGATAGTCCTTGACGCCCTATTATCTACCTCCTGTAGTTTCTGGATCAGCTCTAGGGTCCAGTAAGAGGGTTCTCCTCCTTGGAAATTTGTCTTCTGATAGGTCAACTATGCCAACCATTCATACAAGATGATCAGAAACTCAGAGAAAAAGTACTCATGGAGATCAGAATGCAGGTACCTTTCCAACCATTGTTCTATCGTCAATCCATGGTTCTAATGATTCTCCTCTATCACGGATTCCCGAGCCTTATGGTCGAACCAGTCTTGAATCTCCGGTATCGTCAGATGCCACAACATTTCCTCCTTCTCTGTGCACTACACTCCTAACAACAGAACCATTTTTTGACACAGATCCATTGACAGGATTTCACTCTCTATTGACAACCTTAACTCAGCGATCTCCCTGAGCACCAGCCTAGACAATTTTTACCTTGTCTAGCAACACCTGCGAAGCATATGAGGTCTCACCTGATATGTTCAAGGGAGAACTGTCAGAACCACTTTTCCACAGTAAGAAGGAGGGTTTGTGCATATACTGTTCAACTATCACACCATTACTTCACAGATCCAAGCATTGGTTCATTTATCATAAATTCATATCATCACTCATTAGATCACATCAACATATTCATATCACATCAGGAGAATCGACGCATAAGCATATCTACCAGCATAACATGATTTAAAACATAAAATAATCTCATGATTCAGAAAGAAGCATCATATTTTTGCATTAATCCATCCATGTCACATCACAGGAAAAATAGAAAAACTAAAAGAAGCGAAAAGACACAGTGTTTCCATCAAATCTCTGTCATGTCATATTACTTCGCATCACAATAGAGAACAGTCTTCCACAGAGTATCCAACATAGGATCAATATCACGTATCATGGTCAATCATAAGGTTTCTTCAATTACACCAAGATGATTCAATATTACAACTCCTATATCTATTTATAGGCTTGCGCCTTTTACAACATGGTCCACTTAAATTAACTTCCTAACTACTTGGACCAAAATCTACAAAATAATGACCAAAATCTAAGAAATATGACCAAGCTTCCTTGCACGCCATCTTCCACCTTGCGCATCAACTTTGACATTGTGCATCATCCTCGATGTTGTGCAATTAATTATCCTCAAAATTTACTGCCAACGGTACTCTATCCTTAAATTATTCTAAATGGACATGATATAATGGTTCTTAGTATATGCATATCATTTACCATTTGATTTTGGAAAGGAAGCATATGATAAATCCATTTGTATATGTCCACCAAAACATGCTAACCATTTCCTATGTAGAAGCATTATGTAAACTCAAGGGAGATCAATCACTACTACATATATTAATGTATATATATCATGGCATGCAAACAAGTCATCTCTCGAGTCCTTAATTAATCCATGAGCTTTGACTTGTCATGAATCTATACCACATGCATTTCCATAAGTTTTTTTTATTTCTAATCCCATAGCTTGCATAACATTAAGGGTCATGTTGTTCATGGACACCCCTAAATTAGGCATACAATTATGTAGAAGGATCCCCTATATTTGAAGTGTGATGTAAAACAATTGATTCCCTCCATTCTTTTGTTTGTATGTGGAAGTTTGAGTCGTGATAGGAGGATACTCAACCTTTCCACCCTTACTAGTTGATATGATGTTTCTATTATTGGATGCTTCAACTATCACACTCATTAATTCATAATAAGGGATTGAATAACTTGATTTTTGATAGATGGGATTTTAACCAACTTTGTTAACGAGACATTTTGTGATACTTTCTTGATTTCCTTCTCGATTTCAATGCTCAATTCAATATCTTGATGAACGTCAATTGACTTGTTCCTTTTAGTTGTTGGTTTCTCTTTGGTTTGAGGCACTCTGTGATTTTATAGAAAGGGTGCATCTTTAGCCACTCCACTCTTTATTTGATAAACCTGGACTTTTCCTTTGGAATTATTTGGAAGGGGGTCAATATTGAACCCTTGGTGATTATTTTCAATGGACTGAGTCCTCTTCGTCCTTGTGTGTATATAGAACATGACCGAATCATCATCCAAATTATAATCATCTATGAAATGAATATTTTCCAAGGGATCTTCAAGACCTTGTTCTTCACTATAGGGAGAATCAGATTCGTCGTGATTATCATTACAAGTGTCACACCAGTTGAAAGTATTTGCACACTGAGGATTTGAAGGAATAGTTTTCCCACTAGTTTCTTCATTTAGTGGTATTTTTTGATAATTCCAATATGTCTTTTGACCATGTGTATTTCTATATATATCTTGCCCACTATTTAATTTTACCATTTCTCGGGGGAGGATAGTAAGGTTATCCATCATTTCATTGATATATTCAAACATCGAAGTACTTGGCTCATTAACATGTTCTTTTCCCTTTCTTGGTTTAAGCTCAGGTTTTGATGGAGTACCCTTGGCTAATTCAGACAATTGAGTTTTACGCATCGAATATATGTTTCTTCTAAATCCTTAGTATTTACTTGGGAATATTTTAGGGTAGGGGTTTTCTTGTCTTTAAGCAGAAAGCATATCCATCCATCCATCAAACAAATTTAAGTAATGAATTAATATGGATTGGTAGTTTAGTCTATCATCCTCAAGGATGTTAGATAAAAAATTATTGAAGCAAAGTTTAAATTCATGGATAGTCTCATTCCCCTTCTTTTTAATTTGAAATAGTTGATTTAGGAGAAATCGACCATCTAACTTTATCAACCATTTGTCAATTAGCAATTTGGAAAACATGTCATATCCAATTATAGATCCATGTGCCAAATGATTAAATCATCATCGGGAATCCATTCTAGATACATATTAATGGATTTCATGTAAACATATTCATAAGTAGAACCCAATTCCTCCAAGTTTCCATACTATATCTAAATTTTCTTCGATTGAAATGGAACTACTACCACTGAAACGAGGCAACTTTTCATAATATGTATCAGGCATATCATGAGCTGCCCCACCTATTAATGAGAAGTCAAAAGGAGATGATTGTGTTTTCTTTCCAAAATGTTTATCGCATAGGGGTCTATTGTTTTGATTTCCCCCATGATTTCTAGGTTGATTGACACCATCCATTGGGATGGATTGAATATTTGATGAGTTGATATGAGAAGAACCCAAAAGTGAATTTGATGACCCTTGGGAATTGGATATTTTATAAAAGAGATTTAAAGATTAGGTCCTAGTATATTTTCTATTTTTCTTGGGATTTCTTGTATAAACTACATGTTCCTTCTTGTATTTATTGGAGTTTTTATAATTTCTCAAATTATAAGGATGGGATTGCTCCTCAGTTGAGTTGCAATGTGGAGTCACTAGGTGAACTAGATTGAATATTCACCCAGACATATGTTGTTATAAAGTAAAGAGAAAGAGATGGTACAAATCAAATTCCAAATGTGATATTATTGATATGATACATTAAAAGGAACACTCACTAAATTCCTTAGGTACTATCTTCCTCCCGATCAATCGCACCAAAAATGTTATCACAATTTCTGTATTAAACCAAATATATGGTCCTGTCTAGTATGGAAGAGAATAATGGTCACTAAGACTGTGATATATTGAGAATATTACCCACCTCCCCCTCCCCTAAAATGTAATTGGTTGTCACACCAAATAAAATTCTCCTCTATTTAGGATTCCTAGTACACTCAAGGTAGACTAGTCTAGCCATGAGTAGTGTCCCAAGCCTAGCCAAATGGCCATACCACTTTTTGATATAGGGAACAATTAAAGATTTAACAAAATCACAAATAAAGAGTGTCCTAAGGGATGCTTCTAGAATAAATGAAATGTCTACTGAGATAGGGTTTATATGGATTTACTAAGGATTCAGCTAAATATGAATGATGCAAACCAAATCAAGGAATTACACTTAGTATTAAATTGGCTTAGAAATCTAGGAAATGCTACTAGACAAAATAATCCCAAGTCGCCTCCCTTGAGATAAATGATTAATATTTGAAAATAAGTCAAGGAATAGATATAGATGATGTTTAATGACAAACCATAACAGCGAGATGGCCCATTAAACACTCGGGATCAACTTGTTTAATAGTTGGAAGTAAGCAAACCATGCATGTAGAGTAAATTGAACAAATACCCACTTAAGGTGAAGTGATTAATGCTCATTGCCTTGGTTCATGAGTAATATGGAGTTTCAATGAAGTTTATATGGCTAAATACTTTCCCTGGGATGCAATTTTAAAAATACCCAAGTGTGAAAATTCCCAAATAACTATGTATGTGATTACAAGAATTTTTGGAAGAGATTTAATTATTATTTTTTTGACAAATCGTTTCTATAAGTTATTCCAATAAATTATGAGTACATACCTTGCACCAAATGATAGAATGGTTCATTTATTCTCTCTCAACATCATTGATTAGATCACTAGGTTTCTCCACACCAAATCATCCTTAATTTTCCCCATTGAAGTCAACCTATAAAACTTTAAAACACAATTAGTGAGATGAGATGCAATAGCTAACAATAAATTGGAATTTGCAAAATCAATTTGAGCTAACAAGAGTAATGGGAAGAAATGGCAATATAAATATTTATTTTCATCAACAAATGAACTCTGTGTCACATAAAGAGCAAGTTGCCCCAGAACATCCAAGTCACCCTAGACAGACTGAGTGAAATCACCCTCCTCCTGTAAACCCACAAACTTGAAAAACATTTTCAATAATGGAATATTTTAAATATCCAACAATGAGATATTGGAAAAAAAGATAAACTAATCATATCAATCGCAGAGATGAAATTTGCACAAGAGAAATTTTATTATCACTGCTTATAAGAGCCAAGAGTCATTTACAAATGAGTACATTTATCTCTGTCATATATAAGAGGGTAAACATACCTAAACCAATCCTTATGTGTATGAATAATATTAAAAGATACAATACAATGATAAATAGATGAGATTTAATCTTAGTTTTTAATTTTTTAATGAAATGGAAATGTCTAATCTAATGAGGGGAGCAAATTACCTCCTAATTCCAAAGTACAATGATCAAGATACAATATATATACATCAAATAACATTATATGGGTATCAATTCACCCCTAAGTGATCATAATTCATTGTTACATCACTTGTTAGCTCAAGGTTCAAGTCACAACAAGATAAAGTCACCCTCCTAGGGAGAAAGACACCCCCACCACGGGGAAAAATAAAGATGACAAATAATAACATGATAAAAAGTGAAAAAAAAACACCATGATAAAAGTGCTAGGAAAAGTGATGAAAAGTTTCTAGGGAACCATCATGACATAACCCAATTCATATTTCACCATTCATCTATCCCATAAAATACATCTCAAACCTTGATCATCTTTTTAATTTTAATGTTTCAACCAGAAAATAGTAATAATCCATATAAATGATCAATTCTAGATCTTTCATTCCTCGAAATGCAAAATTAACTCCGTGGTTGAATCCATATACATAAAAAACCATAGGATCCACTACTCATATTCCCACGACCAATATGATGTTTTTCCTGTGAAGAAATCTCCAATTATTTTAATTACAACATGCTTAATTATTTTCCACAAACTTTATAAAAACTAATTAATTAAGCCTATTAATCCACAATTGATACCTGGAGGGTTCCAATTGGTCTCCAATGGAAGGAATATGAATATTGATGCATCATAGTGGGATCTCACTACTGCCTTGGTCGGTTGACCAATTCAAACTAAGGTTTGACCAAGTCAAAAAGTCAAACTTTGGTAAAAAATTGACCCTAGCTCAAGATATATAGATAAACATGTACGAAGCCAACAAGAGGTTTTAGTACACTTAACATGACAAATATTGATAGACAATTGAATTCTAGTTTATGCTATATAATGGTGATCAACTTGAAAGAACAACAAGATCAAGACAATTCCTTAGTGTAACAGAAGACAATAATGACAATTCTACATACATACTCCTACTCCCATTAATTATAGATGAATTACATAGATCAATCCTCGCCCTCTTGGGAAAAGTGGAATAGATGGAAATCGTGATATTTGGTTAAAGTGAAAATTGACTTTAGGATAGACTTGATTTACCTTTGGAGAGAAAGGGACTTTAGGAGCCTCTATGAAATATATTGGAATGACAAACACTAGGGAAGCATAGTATCCCACATATGGATGATTATTGTATTTTCTTTGGATTTTTCACTGAATCACATTCTAATTCTTGCATTCCTTTAGTTAGCTAATGTCAAAAATGTACCTTCCTTGGTTAGCCTTTTGGTTCCCATCTTCTTCACAGCCTTAGCTCTACTGCGAGAGAGCATCCATATCCTCGAGTGAGTTCCCTCAGTATTGCATTTTCAATGTCAAATAGACTGACCTCATACAAAGGAGGAGTACCTACCCCTCTAGCCACTAACTATTTTCAAGGATGAGAGTACTTGTTTCGAATATATTGGATACACTTTCGGTGACTAGGCATACCTAACTACACTCAATTCACCTAAGCTCAAATAAAAAAAAGATCAACAATTCTATATAATTTTGGACTCACTCCAGAGCCGAGACACCAAGGGAAAATGTGGGGGTCATCCATTCAAAGAGGTCACAGAGGAGGAGGTCCTCAGGCTAATCAATCAAGTCCAAGTCAAATGGTTTTCAAATAGCAAATGGATGATACAAGTGATGAAAAAGACTAAGCATGAAACCATGGAAGGAGGGAACTGATCTATATGTTACATATGCAATTAACCCAAACAAGAGCATGTCTATGAAACTTAACACTAACATACCCATATCACTCCAAGTACAAGTCCAACTAATAAAAACCAATCAAGATATATTATCACCAGTGCACAACAAAGTCTAGCACAGTCGGTCAATCAATAAAAGCCATGAAATCCATAATATACCTACTTTGAGTTGTATCTGCAAACTAGAATCCATTTATAATAACTCTAAATGGCGAGGAAAGATAAGATAAATATGAAAATAATTGCTCCTAAATACCCATTGAAACAAGGTTTGCAAAGTATGACAAGTGAGTTCGATGAAGAGGGATCAATGATGACTTGGGCCCCTCTCTTTGTATTCCCCTGCATGATCCAGCTGCTCAAAACTGATATAGATAAATCATCCACTTATATTCTTTGATAAAACACGTTACACTACATCAAGTATAAGGACTAGGCTCATGACTACGGTCTGCTCTGCCAAAATGATGAGTAGCTCCCAGCTACAAAATATGTGATATTAGCGTCCCCTATTAAAATTTGGATTGGTTATGAATTGGAATAAGAGGCATTTGGATATTAGTATTTTCTATGGTATTGATCAGTAGTCTCTGGCATTGACCATGTTGTTATTTCTTCAAGGTTTTATCCATGAAGTATTTCTCTCTTGATTTTATGGTTTTATTCTTGATGGTACTTAGTTTATGATGTGATGAAGTGTTACTCTTTGATTTCAAAGTTTGAGTTATGAATGAAACTCTTCATCTAAATTCTAATAATGTGTTTATTTAACATTAAAGTTTGGATAATCCCGCACAGGTGTGGCTCATTGGCAATTCACTTGATATGAAGTCACATGATGTAAACAGAGTTTATGAATTCAAATCACACCCGGGCTTACCCATGTCCCATGCTTGTGAGCGGTAGTGGGGAACCTAGGTTTATAGTGGTAGCGGGATTGGATCCCTAGACCCCGTGTGACATGAGTACCGACCATTCCCCAATTGTCAATTTCCCTAGTATAAAAATTTTAAAAAAAGAACATTAAAATTTGGATAATGATTATTGTTTCTTATGGATGAAATTATAATGAAGATTTATCTTAATGAGTTCGGTCCAATGGATCCTACGTTTTATCAAGTTTGTATTTCCTATTCCACAAGGTTCATGGATTGATCATAGCCGGTTCCTTTCTTTGGATATCGATAGCCCTTTCCCAACAATGATTACCCAATAATCTTTATCAAACTTATTGGTTCAGATCATCTTTATCAGACTTACAAATTAACTTTGGTTTTTTTTTGTTTGTATCACTTCATCCAATAGTAATAGTTGGGGAGATGTATTGAGCCTACCTTATAAACATAATACATTTTTGTTCCAATAATTTTTTGGACTATTTTGTATCTGCTCTGCCTTTGACATCATATTTTCAAGTCTCAATGATCCATGTTCGATCATATTCATCTGATAGTCCATATCAGACTCCACTTATCACCTCAATATATTCGCATAGAAAATTATTGCGTCGAAGAGGCGCATTCTACAGCCCAATAGGGGGAGATGTGTAACTCCTTCCATGCTTATCCTAGAGTTGAAAAGTCCTCTTTTTAAAAAATAATAAAATATTATAAAATAATAACATGTCCACTCAAATTAGAGTTAAAAAATTTGCAATGTCATATATATAAAAAAACACAAATTAGATAAATTAAAAATTTTCCTCCATATTTACACATTAAAAATAGGTTTGCATCTCAAGATATTTTATCCCTCTTGGCATTTTCTAAATCCCTTTTAAGATAGATCTATGCTGGTTACATTTAAGCGCATTCCTATAAAACCCTTATCGGACTTATTTCCTTCGAATGGTTGGCTTCAAATCGATTATATTGGATTTATTTTAGGCATTTCTCCTTTTATGGATTATGATGATTCTCTCCTAACCATTTCCATTCGATGATTTATATCGGATCACCCTCATTGGATTTATGTGGTATCCTATGTAAGAACTACCTTCGATAAGCTTATCCCTCCATACCTATTTAGATTCAACATTTCAAGTGATTCTTTTCATAAATATTTTTTCCAATCGTATGGTCTTCCTGTCATTGTGCAGAAGATTTGTGTCACCATTAATTCTCCCTCATGGTCACATTAATTGCAAGGTTAGAGTTGGTAAATCATTGTAGAAACTATTTCACATTAAGTTTAATCTTTATTCTCTACTCTATTCATGAAGAAAAGGAAAAGTGCATTCTCTTTGCTTGATTGCCTGAGATTTTATGGACTACTTGCTCAAAGTTGAGGTAAAATTTATCATAGCTCCAATAGATTCTTGCATTTAACTTGTTTAATTTATTCTTGAAGGAAACTCCTAATGCCTTTTTACTTTTACAAGATCTAAGCATTGACAATTTTGAAATTTCAAAACCGTAAGGGAACAACGCCAAAGTTTGAAGCCTTTTTACTTTTACATGATCTAAGCATTGATAATGTTGAAATTAGCTCAAAATTGTAAGGGAATGTGCCAAAGTTTGAAGTTTTGGAAACTTCCTACCAAGGAAAAGACACCGATGCAATTATTTTGTCATATACAAATCACTTTACAGGGATCAATGGATGTCTTGAATGGAGAAAAATTATAGGGTTTTCATCAATGGTGAATTTCCAAAGGAGAATAAAGATATTTCAGGTTTTTAGAATATTAAGAAGATTGAGATATATTCCATTGCTATTAGACCTACTGTTTTACTATATAATGACAAGGTATGGTGGATATTCTCCCATGTTGACCTCAAGAAAACTTTTTTGGTTAATGAGGAAGGAACTATTATCACCTCTTTTCAACTGGATTTCATTAAAATGATGTATGAGCTACGACAACCTAAAATTCTCATGAATAAACATTTTTTCTAAATGCGTTCAAAGTTGAAAACCTTAGTTTGGTGGAAATTCTTAAAGAGTGGTAGAGTGATGACTAGGACTTTAATGAAAACGCTAATCCATTGTACCCAATTCATTATTTCAAGTACTCATTTCGATTATTGGTTTCCATGATATGTAGATTACATAGCAAAGAGAGTTGTACTCATTTCAAGTTGTAATGAGCATCATTAGAATATCATGTAGCATAAAAGGGGTAGATGTTGAATTGGGCTCATTTTTTATATTGTAACCCCTTGGACATGGTTAGAGCTATAAAAGAGGCTCCAAGGAACAAAAACCAACTTTCTTTATATCCACCTATTTAGATGATTCTATTTGTTCATCTAACTCATTTCCGTTGATGGGTTGAAGTTGGAACAATAATGCGCCACTTGTGCATGTTTATTGTTGTGACCTTTGGGCCTACAATTTCAAAAGACATTTCTATGACATCTGTAATAATTTTATAGCCCCTTCGTACTCAATCATTTTGTGATCATTTTCAATTAGCTACCAAATAATGTTTCAAATTTGGAATATGGTTGATGATATATTAAAATGATTTGGCATGCCTATAATGGAAGAATTGGGTGACAGGTTATTCCAAGCAAGTTACAGATTGCAGATGTTGAGCAGGATCAAGATAACAACAAGGAATCCATCAGTCAACTTACTGAGAAAAATAAGAACTTCTTGAGTGGTTTCTTGGTAACATCATTCATGGTAGCCACCTTGTCTGACGTCTATGTACATAAACTCATAAAGATTTAAAATTGGGTAGTATTGAAAAGATCTATGATGGAGAATTACAAAGAAAAAAAATATATTGTTTTACATAGATCCTCGAAATTCATGATTTATAGAATTCATATAGAGAAAGCTAAGTTAATTCTATTAATATTATGTATAAGAAATACAATACTTGTATTAGTTGGTTAAGGTAGTTATTAAAACCCTCCCTAGTCTTTGTTTTAAAAAGAGACATTCAAAGTGTAAAAAAGGGAGGATTTTGGAGGACTGAGCACTCTATATATTATTATTAGAGTCTTTTGAGAACAAGAGAATTTTTGTGAATGTTGCATATCTTTGTTGTTAAATAATAATTTCTGCTACAAATAATGATTCATGGTCATATGTTTCAATTGTTATAGTTAGACACTAGACAATGTATGTGATTCCTATAATAATTATTTATTTATAGTAATCAATGCACTAATGAATACATGTATGCTATTTTTTTTTATCTTGGAAAAAAATTATGATAATTTTATAGAGTTACTTCTCGGTGTTGTGTAACATGTGTTCATTTTTGGAATTTAACACCTCTAGTTAAATTTGATTTTAATAAAGTTGTAATTAGAAAATAGATTTTAGCATTCCTGCAGGGAAATCTTATCAAGCATGTCCCATATTTGAAATGTATTTTATAAAAATAGTTATTACAATAGTAATATGATCTATATTATTCAATATCAATGTTAAAACCTTTAATTTATCCTTAATTATGTCAAATCAACAAGACATACAAGCATTGGAAAATACCAAATCATGAAGACAATGACAAATGATAATTAAATATATGATAATACAATTTTGCATCGCTGAAAGCTTCATGTATGCATAGAAGAGACGAAATTAAAGTACATACTCTCAACTTGTCACAATATTGTACAACCTTCCAAGCTCTCCAAAAACCTAGCTATGAAATTCTAAGAAAACCCTAGCTCCACCAAAGTTTCTCCAAAATTTAGCATCAACATTAGCAATCCTTCTTAGGAATATATATTCTCTTCTCCTATTCTTTAACAAGTAAAACCATATGGTTTTAACCAAACCATAACTCCTTTCCTCCTTAGGGTAGAAACCCTAACCCTATAAATCTCCAAGAATCTTCCAAGAAACTCTAGCAATGCAAGATAAGAGAGGTGATACAATGAAATATACAAGTAAGAGAGAGATACAAGTGTGCTACTCTCCTTGCAGCTGAAACATAAGAATATGATGAATAGTATTTGAGATAATAAGCTCCAACATCTAGCTCATAAGAATAAACCCAAACATCTCACAAGAACTAACTCGCGACAAAGACATACTCTATAGAATTCATAACTTATCCCAGGGTTTCTTCATTAACCCTAACAATTTACTCCAAATATACAAGTACAATTAAAATAGTACAATGATGGTGATGAAAGGTCATTATTATTCCTCTATATATATGGGAGTTAATTAAAGAAATCATTATAAGGTGTTCCTAAAACTCTAAAGGAAACCTAAAAAACACAATTACGCCCACCCATGTGAAATGTTACACTCCAAGGGTACAAATTTCAAGATTCAAGGTGATGGTGTGCACAAGCAAGAAATTCCATGAAATTGCAAAGTAACAAATTCCACCTCTTTCATAGAGGTTTCTTGGATCTAGTCCTTCTGAATTATCATCCTTAGAAATGATGTAAAATATAATTTATAGCAGCAAATAATAAACAATATTTCGCTCCTTTTCAAGCCCATTCAAAAAGGAAATATAAGATAAAATACCAAATGTGTTCCAACAAGCTTTATCCTTATAGGGAAATATTATCGATCATAAACCAGATCTGAATTGCACTTTATTAAAACACTAATAACAACATACTATTGTGTGCAAGATGAATTTTAAGCTGATTAATAATTTCAGCCTTAACTTATGTCAAATTGGCAAGGCATATACATGTTGGAAATTACCAAATCATAAAGATAATGATAGTGGAAAATCAAATACACAATAAAGAAATTTTGGACAATTGAAAAAATTACATACATACATACATAATTAGAGGAAATTTGGGTAAAAAATGGGTCTCGGAAGGAAAATAATAAAAAATAGTAGAGAGAGAGAGAGTAAAAAACTACTTTTTTCTCATGTATTTTCAACATATCTCCTTGTAGGTTTACTCAAATTTCAATTGGGAGCACTCATTGGATGCGAAATTAAATTCTATATCCAATGAGTACCCATACTACACACTTTTAACAACATCCATATAATGAAAAACTGAAAATACATTAAAAAACATGTTTCTAGTGAGAGAAAAGTCGTGGATCTATTACTACTCGAGTCTAATACTTTAATTAATAAAGGAAAATATCTTATTTTCCTTTTCAATAATATTTTAAATATTGAAAACAATATTAAATGTATCCTTGGATTTTAAAAAATATCTCTACCCTCAATGTATCTTTGGGCAGTTCCTCAGTTGGCAATGCCCTAAGGAATATTTCATGGGAATACCTCCTGAACAAACTAGAACAAAAAATTAATAGTTGGAACTTTCATTTCCTCTTCATGGCTCATCCATAATTGAGGGACTTATATCCCACTCAACTCACCAACATGGATACAGTGTGGAAAAGTATTGCTTTGTCTCGATTCTAGTACATAGACATGTGTTCTCTTCTTGAGGTTGTAATCCTCTTATCTCAATGCATCTTGCACACAACAACACAAGTAGTAATCAATTACCTAGGTTGGTTTCTTTGTGGTTCACATTAGATAGGCTCACAAGCTACTAGTGGTTAGGTTTATATGAGCTATAGTTATACATCTTCTATATCACCATGTTCTTTATCTTCAAAGATGGATACCAAGCCTTGATTTTCTATGTAATTAAGAGTAGAAGATACAATATTCAAGATGGAATATCTATATACTCCTCTTTAGTAAACTACACACAAGAAACCATTAGCTATTATTGCAAGGCTAATTAAGGCTCTACAATTACTCTATCACTAAGAACTTTTTCTTCACAAATGGAGAAGAAATATAATAAAAAATATTGATAAAGGAACCAAGAGATATATTATGAGTGTAATTGAATAACCTCATTCACAATGACATTGATTTTCCAACACTATATCTTCTTAAACTCCTCTTAATCTTGAGGACTAATCCCTTAAACATGTCATAAATAAACACCCTTCCAAAACACATGAGAGATGACAAATCTGCCCCAATCCATAGTAAATCAAACATTGAAAATTAACTTCAAATGACAAAAGTGATGAATGAAACCAATTTACTCCAAGTCAAGCACATACAAAATTGATATTTCCAATCAAAAGGATGCGCACAAAATTTGAGAGTATTAATGTTTAGCAAAGATTTGCAATTGTTTTCTCATCCAATAGATGGAATACTTAGCTCTCATGACTAATTGTCCAATAGATTACCATACAATATTTCCATACAGCTGATACATCCAACTGATTGTTTACACACCCAATGTACATTCCTACACTAGCATGGAGTTGTGCAACATATTTAATGAAGTGTATACCTTGTCCAAAGGATGTATGACCCACAAGGTGACCTAGGTAATGAGAGAACAATGAAACAAGATAAAAATAAAGACCTCATAAATGATTAAAAAAATGCCCATCAATGGTAAAAACACCCAAGAAAGAGACTAACTCACTCGAACAAATGGGAAAAAACCCCACCGTTAGTCAGTAATTCTTAAAAAAACCAATTTATAACCTTCCTACAAGATTGAAACAACTCTAAGATGAGAGCCCTTAATCTCCAGGACCCGAAGTTCATCCAATGGAGGGAATAATAAATTTGTTGGGTTCTCCATTTGCTTGACAAAATGAAACTAAGTAGAAAACATATAACTACTAGTTATGGGGGATTCTAACACAATTAATATAATCCCATGCAACAATTAAATCTAGAGAACCTTCCATTAAAAAACCTAACAATCCATTAAGATGAATATGAGCAGCATATCACACACATATAAGAGAGATATTTTTAACTAAAACCAATCACATGATGAACACAATGAATTTACCGTGAAAACAACAATAGGAAAACCAACATTCAATGGACTCTCTGGCATTTTCCTCTCTTAGATAACAAATAGGAAAAATCCCTTTTAGAATCAAAATTCCAATCAAAAATAGGATATATTGGGGGGGTAATGGAAATACCAAGGGAACGACCTTTAGTTCTCATTCCCCCCGACATTTTTTTCCATTCAATTAATTAATGCACAAACAATTTCGGCTTATTATACATTACATTGCATTGTATTTTTCTTAGTCTATTACCTTCTTATACGCCAAATACATTTAATAGTTGAGTCTTAGAATCACTCTTTAATTCATATCCATTTTCATATCACACCTCTCATTTGAAAGGATTTTTTGGTCTCCAAAGGCTTAGAGAACCAAGTAGATCAATGTATCTTTTTGTTTACTTCTTTAGAATATGACATTGACTTTGGATTCTATCTAAAGCTCTGACTTGGGATCTATCTCTTGTTTGTGGTGCTGGATCCATTTCTTATCCCTCTTATTCCTACATTGCATAATTTTTCTCATTGACTCTCAGCTCTAAGAAATCTCAAATTAAAACTCCTTAAACATAAATCATTCCCATCTTCAGCCTAGAATTCTCTTGCATTCATAATATTAAAGGCATTCCATCTCATTGATCGAAGAAGCCAAGTCAAATTATGTTCCCTTTGTACAGTGCCATCCTAGTAAGCTACGCACCACATAGTAATTCCTCATGATGACATGTGTACTTCTCTATGTTGCTAGAATCATTTTCTTCTAATTATGGAAGCAACTCTCTATTTCCCCATGTGCTTGTTTCCTTGCACAATTCTTCATCTTTACACCAATTTCATTTAGATGACATCCTTCATGCGCAATCACAAACTCCATCAAGCTTCCAACATATTTTTTACTTTGGTGGGTTTCATGGAGTTCTAAGGAACCCCAAAATCATTGTCCTACATGCATAAATCTTTGATACATCTCCAATAAGGGAATTTTATTCTAGAAGAACAAAGGAAAAAAATTTCCACAAGGATTCCCTTAATATTGTCATCAGATTGTTGTCTTCTTTAATGGTGATCCAAGTCTCCTACATTTCCATAACACCTTGGACAACTCCTGCTCCTAGGGATTGAGATGCAACCATCTATTAATATTCTATCCTCTTAATTATTTATACTCTTCTCTTTCCAGTGCAAATTCTGGGGTGAATCTATGGATCAATACTCCAAAACTTCTCAATGTAATGCCCACTCAATTGTCGCTAGTGGAAAAAAAATATTGAACCTAATTGGGATGTTTGTCTTGCTTGCCTTCTCCATGTGCCTCTACATTCGTTTGTGATTTGGGGAAGTCTTCTCGCCATTCATCCTTTGAAAGAAACATGGTTTTCATCTCCCAACATGATTCCATATGATGGTCTTCTTCTTGCAAAATGCACATACATTGGAGTACCAATATTGCTCATCTTTGTGGCCTTTCTTCTTGCAACAATGAAAAACAAGGGATGTTTTACTTACTACATTACTCTTGGTGTTTTTATCTTGTTCTAGTTGATTTACTTGCTTCCTCCTTGAATTGTTGGTGTACGGTAATTCTTTTAACTCTTCTCTTCACTGCCTTTCTATAATCCATCACAACAAGGATGGAGTGGATGTGTGCTTCCATATTTCTTCATTATTTCTCTTTCCTCAAATAACAAGCCCAATTATGACATGTATTTTTACTTCACAAAAATGGTTTTGGTGTTCATGTCCTTTTCATTTCTTCCATAAAAACATAGGCCTTCATGCTTTACCCTTCAGTCAACTACAATAGGGATCAGGATGCCTTGATTTCTCTTGCCTAGCCCTTGCCTATCATATCCCATTTTCCTAAATAATTTCAAACCAATTCCTCTGGTATGCTTTTCAAATTCACTAAGAGGTTCCTATGAAGAGTTTGAACAAGATGAACTCATCATGCTGGTATTGGTTAGGGTGTTATCTTCGACAAAGGAAATAAAAGGTGGCTTTGTTTATTGGTTCTCTTAAACAATTGCATGTAGCTTTTTCAATTCCTTATCTTTCTTTTCCAAATCATAGTGTAGTTGAGCCATTATTTGATTACACCTATCCTCTTTCCAATTATCCAGTTTTCTAAGTTTCTCACCCAATTGCAAGAGCCATAGTCTGCTCTTGTCCAATTCTTCCCTCATGGTAGTGAAGGAGTGGTCGCATGTGTCAATTTCTCTTTCTAGCTCATATACTCTCTGCCTTCAGTACCGACTTTCCTTTGGGAAAGTCTTGTTGAATTCTCTCAATGAGTCTTTCAACTCCTCTCTCTTCAAGGCTTTTCCCATGATGATTCTGATTTCTCTTCAAGTATTGGAAGTTGTGTCACGATCAAGGATTCAACTACTATGATACCATGTGATTCATAATAAACAGACTTATAAACCACTCAACTTACCAATGCAAGTGCAATATAGAAAAATTATTGTTCTATGTCTTGAGTCTAATACATGGATCTATGTTCTCTTCTTGAGGCTACAAGGCCTCTAATCGTGATGTAGCTTGCACACAACTACAATCTACCATGCAACTAGTAATCAATCACTAGAATTTGTTTCTTTGTGGTCCACACTAAATAGGCTCACAAGCTACTTGTGATTAGGATGATATGAGCTATGATTTTGCACATGCTCTATCGCCTAGTTCTTAGTATTAAAAGATGGCTACTAATACTTTATACTCAACATAAGTCTGTGTAGAAGCTACAATGCTCTGGATGGAATATCTAGCTCCTCGTCTTTTGTAACCTGCACACAAGAAACCATTAAGTATTTATGCAAGGCTAATTAAGGCTCTACAGTTACTTTGGCACTAATAAATATATATTTGATGCAACTCCTTTGCACATTGATATCCAAATGAATTGAATCATTCAAAATTCTCAATCTTGAGACATCAACATGGTTCAGTGCGTGTGTGGTTAGTTATGATTGTAGTGATTTATTTCTAGGCCAATGTAAGTACAAGAAGGAGAAATGATAAGTGGTTCTTGGACCCAATACTCAAGCTTCTCATCAATCAACTGGAAAAATAATTATGGCTACCCTCTCGTTATCATAATGACACTACTCCTCCAAGGAAACATTGTCCAATGTGGATTTGAGTTCCCACTAGTGTAAATGTTGACTTGAGTTGTATCTAGAATCTCTGCACTTTCAAGGTTATTTACCTATTAAAGGGTCAAAATCCAATCCAAGCTTTCAACACCATACATTAAAGATATATGAAATGGCCATGGCACTCTCTGCTTAGTGGATATGTTGTCCAATGGTGAGTTATGTCTATCTTGAAATCCATGTTCTAGCATTAATAAATGATAGAAAATTACAATGATGTTTATGCAAACCACATTACCCAGTAGTGATGTATAGTATTTATAATGGAGCAACAATATAATAACATTGATAAAGTAACAAAGAGTTATATTACGATTGTAATTGAACAATCTCCTTCATAATGAGACTATTTTTCCATCATTGTATATTCTTCAACTTCTCTAAAGCTTAAGTAGTAATACCTTAAACATGACAGAAATATGCACCCTTCCAAAACACATGAGAGATGGTACATCTGACCCAATCCATAATTAATCAACCATTGATAATTGACTTTAAATAACAAAGGTGGTGAGTGAAACAGATTTACTTTGAGCTAAGCACATAAAACATTGATGTGTCCAATCAAAAAGAGGCTCACAAACCTTAAGAGTATTAAAGTTTAGCAATGGTTTGGAATTTTTTCTCATTCAATAGATGGAAGACTCATCTCTCACAACTATTTTCTCAAAAATATTCCCACACTCGGTGAATACTTGCTAGCAACCAATGTGACCCAGTTGATCGTTACACACCCAATCAACATTCCCACACTAAAATGGAGTTGTATGACATATTTAATGAAGTGTATGGATTATCCAGAGGACGAATGGCCCATAAGTAAACCAGGGTAATGAGAAAACAACTAAGCAAGGTAAAAAATGATAAAATGCCTAGTAATGGTAAAAATGCCTAGGCAAGGGAGTAGCTTGCCCAACCAATGAGAAAAAAAAACAAGTAGTCAATAATTCTTTAAAAAATCAAGTTAGAAACCCCCTACAATATTGCAGCAGCTCTGTAATGAGAGCCATTTATCCTTAAGCTGCAAAGTTCATCCAACTGAGGGAATAGTAGAGTTGTTGGTATCTCCATTTGCTTGAGAGACTGAAAGTAAGAAGATAAACATAAAAATACTAGTTATGGGGGATTTTAACATCGGTAATATAATCCCAAATAACAATTAAATGTAGAACATCTTCCATTAAAATACAAGCAACCATTAAGATGAATATGAGGAGAATATCTCACACATATAAAAGAGATATTGTAATCAAAACCAATTACATGATGAACACAATGGATTTACATTGGAAACCCAAACAGGAAAACCAGTACCCAATGGTCGATCAACCCTTTAATTTGGTAATATCTAGTAACAATGCATCTCTAGATTTTATGGCATTTTCCTCTCTTGGTCAACAAACATGAAAAAATACCTTTTAGAAAGAAAATTACAATTAAAAATAGGAGAGATTAATGGGTAATGAGAAGGCCAAGGGACCAACCTTCCAATTCACATTCCGTTCTCCAATTTTCTTTTCCATTGAATTAATTAATGCACAAATGTTTTCATCTTATTATACATTACATTGCATTGTCTTTTCATCAATCTACAACCTTCCTACATTGCCAATTTACTTTTAATAGTTTATCCTTAAAACCACTCTTTAGTTAGGATCCGCTTTTGGATCAATGGCAAGGAAGGTGCTTCTTCTCAAATCATTTCTACAAGCTACACCTCTAACACATGTCCCGATGCTAGAATCCCTATCAAAAATATTCAAATCCATCAAATGCATAAAGAGGGACTTCTTATGGAGGGAACCTAATAAAGAAAAGAAATGGGCTCTTGTGGATTGGAACAAATGTTCTTTCCCAAATGTTTAGGTGAATTGGGAATATGCGATCTCTAGTCAATGAGAAAAGTATGGTGGAGATGGATAAAGGAAAAATATGAAGTATGGGAATGGGTATGGTCTAATAAATATGCCTGAGATATAGTAGACAAAGATCTCATAAGAACAAAAGGAATTTTCACATGATTGATAATTTGGAACAACACCTAGAAGAACAAAGCATTGGTTTAAGAGAATTTCTTTTGAAAATTTTGTTCAAGTAGGTCAACCCTTTTCTAGGAGGATTCATGGAAACAATAACCTCAAAGAATGATGCAATATCATTTTTGATATGCAAAAATTTCATTAAATTTTCTAAATTGGAGGCATATCCATCAATATTGGGATGACATAGTAGGGGAAGTAATAAGGCATTAACAAACTAAGAAATCTCGAGATTCTTTTCTAGTAGATCTATCACTATAACATTAGAAGTTTTGGAGAATATCCTGAGACAAAGAAGATATGTTTTCATGAAGCATTTGATATACTTGATTGGGCTCCATGAGGGAAAGGTACTTACTCAATTAAGTAAGGCTATGCACTTGAGGAAAAACATCAGAGCCTATAAAAACGACAAGCTCTAGCATCAAATTCGGAACCCATCCATATGACCAAAGATATCCACTTTCTCTCATTACTAACAAGGAAAAAATTCTTACTTGGGATCAACTCATAAGGCGAGGATCTAAAGGACCTTTGATATACCATAGGCATCGAGCAACAAAGGAATAAATAGAAACATATTTTTAGCATATGCGACATTACTAAGTTTTTGGGATATGAGAGTAGAATCCTTCGGTTGGTCGAATTGGATAATGGATGACATTATATAATTATTGGAGTAGAGATCCACACCATTTCAGAACATAATTCTGGACAAAATTTGGCAACTAATTATATGATTTCTCCTTTAGAATGTCTATAAAGAATGGAATGGAAGTATCTTCAAAAACCTATAGTGAGAGAAGTTTTAACTATAGTTAGGGATTGAAAGAAATATTCACGAAATAATACAAGCTTGAATTGGATATATGAAGACAAGGAAATCCCCACTAGGGAAAGAAACCACATAGAGTATTAGGGAATATATATAACAAGCATTACTAGTAGAAACAAACCCATAGGGGATCAAGCTAGATCAATAGAAGAATGGTCAAGACTCCCTAAATATTTTATTAAAATTAAATTCGACGGTACCTCCAAGGGAAACTTTGATCCAATCGGGATAGGAAAAGAATTTCTAGATTATATAAGTATTTTCTAGATCTAGAGGTTGGGATACTTACAATGTATTGGAAATATTAGCTCTAGAAAAATGCCTTCAAATAGCTTATTGCAAGGGATATGGAAAACCATTGGTACAAAGGGACTCCCATATTATAGTGAATTCTCTTACAAGGCTTCAAAATGAATTCAAATGGAAAATTACTAGTAAATGGCATTTTTTGGTTGGTCTTGAAAGCATAGCCATGCTAGCTAGACAACTTCTCGGCATCATTCCCTCCCATGTTAGGTTCAAAGAAAATGGATTGGCTGAAGGATTTAAAATGGGTGAGTAGGACCTAAATGTTGAGTGGGATAACATTGTCGGACGTAATTTTAGAGAACATTGTCCCCTCATCCATAACAAAGATATGGACTCCCTGAATGGGGTGTTAGGGAGAAGAGCTTGTGGGAATAGTGTAGTACACCTTTAGGAAAGTATGTGGTAGTGGAAGGTACAACCTATGTGTGCAAAAGTGACGAGAGGGAGGTAACTAGGGAATCTAATCTAACCATAACAATTTGATCCTAATCCAACCCTCCTATTATGCAGTTTAATCACAATGTATTTTGGTAGGACATTCATTAAACCTTGAAATAATGGATGGAATAGGATAGAATAGTGGGTTCCCCACCTATCTTATCAATGGAATGAGGAAATAACCAAATTTTATAATTATGGAGTCTAATCAAAGAATTTGGAGTGAGGGTAGACCCCCTAGTTTTTTTTTTCTGAGTTTGAGGCACTAAAATAGAATGTTGGGAGGTGGTATGTCTGGTTATTTGTTTGTTCATTGGAAAAGGTGGTTTCAAATCACTAGTATAGATGAATGACAACTGTTATCATCAAGGTAGAGTAGGTTACTCATAGGGGTCAACCTCATAAGTGTAAGAATGCAATAGTGTTAAAAGAGGGACCTTCACAAGAAAATAAAAAGATTTCTCATGCAAGGTTCATAGTAGAGGCCTACCATAGGCGATTTTGGTTGAAGTTAAGCGGGGGGTGGAGGGTCTAGACGAAAATTGAAGAGTGGAAAGGGACCACACATCTAGAACCCACGTTGATGAGGAATTGTTTCATTGGATCCACAACCTAGGTTATCGTTGAAGTAGGGGATCCAAGTGCTAAAAAGAAGTAGACCTCCACTTGCATGTAAAATAGTTTGTAGCCTAATACATGGAGAGTAAAGGTAACTAAAAGAGTTGGTATCATATGCCATAGAGAGTAGAGGTATGCAAAAGAAGTTTTAGCCTATGCCATAGAGAATAAAGGTGACTAAAATTCCAAACTATTCATAGGTTGAACCAACTAGACAATAAATATGATAGAATTACTATGGAGGATGATTTCAATCCATAATAGTCATTCCACCTATATTTATAGATGCGGAGGACAATTTTGACATCTAATCTCCAAGTCTTACTATTTTTTTTTTCTTGTCATGTTGATTCTTTTAGGTTCATACCTATTTGGTTTAAGTTCTTTGTGTCTAGGTTTAAGTTCCAGGGCTTAATTTCCAATTGGTATCTTGTATGTAATTTCCCAGTGAGGGAAATGCAAAACCATAGACAATTGATATTACATTTTCATACCGATAGGCTTGTTTCCTTTGAGGACATCTTGATCATCTGCTACTAAATTCAACAAGTCTAAGTTGGCTATCCCAATGTCTTGTTAATAACCTTTCAACTTCATCATCTAAATAATCTAACAACCACAATCCATAGATTTCTAACATCACTAAACTCAAAACAATGATCCAAACCTATGTTGATCACTTAAACACAATGATGATTCTCAATTATGATTTCCTCATAGATTCAACTTTGTAATAAGTGTGCCTTTGTTTGTACCTTCACATGCTAGAGTTTATATATGATATAGGATGTCTACATCATTATTTGATCACTATACAAAATAACACCACAACAAAACCATGTTGACTTGAAACTACCAATGGTTCTTGATTCATCGATGAGATCAATGGAGCATTAAGTTGTCCTCTAGGGTTCCATCCTTTTTGTAGTTTGGCTTACGTAACTATCATGTCAAAAAGGGACAAACCGAAGCGCAATTCACAAGTGTAGGATATTTATACACATAAGAATTAGCTAAGATCAACTTGGTCTAATGTGTCTTTAAGTACAACGTATTTCTTTAGTGTGTATTTGTAATTATCTAATATGTTGGTCATGATTATGCTCTAAACATAAAGTAATCAGACAAGTCATTTACTCCTCAATACTAATGGTGATTGATTTGTGGCTTGAGACTTGATTGGTCCATTATGTCTATTTAAATAGCATGGAGGTTCATTAGTCAATAATCAATTGTGAGAGATGCATATGTAAACTAGTTTCCTTTCACAATAATATATTTCCTCAAGTGGGTATGTTGGTTTGGGCCATAAATCGTTTCCATGTTTGAGGGTTTTAACCATGTAATACATTGTTGTATCGGTATTTGATTTGTTTGTGTCAGAAGTTTCCTTAAGGTGTTCAACTTATGTGAATATACCTTGCTTTGTTGAACTTGGTATCCTAGCACTTATGAAGACACCCTCCTTTTGTTGATTAAGATCATGGACCTTTGTCATTGCATACATCAAAGGGATTTTGGATTTTGTTGTTTCTAATCATTTATGGGATTGGAGAACCATTCAAGTGTAATTGAAGCATTGTCTACAATTGGAATCCCTTTTCGTTTCACCCAAAAAGCTTTATGTTTTCCCAAGATATGACCATTTATATCAGATTTAGAGGTAGATGGTTTCATTTTGAATTTTAAAATATCTTTGATATTGTTTTAATATTTTATTTCAATTGTTTTATGTTTTCGGTTCACTCCCTTTCCAGTCAATGTATCCTCTTTCTTATGGCCCTATACAAGCTTGATAAATAAAAAAAATAGAGAGATTTAAAAAAAATCGTGTAGGATCTTTTCCCTATGCCTTGTGCGATCTTGAAAAATTACAAACATTGAATATAGTTTGCATTTTATGGGTAATCTAATTGAGGTCTAACCCAAGATTATAAATATTTGGATTTTTTCCAAAAATTTGAATGTTTTTGTGTTGGTTCGTGTTTAAAATTTTCGTTGGCAAAATCAAGGATTTTCAAGAAGCACACATTTCAAGGTGGATTAATCTAAATGGTTGAGGATTTGCACTTTTTCGACATTTTTTCTTGGAATTTGGCAACACGATTTTTGTTGAAATCACAATTTTCATTGTTCAAATTGCAATTTTGATTGGAGAAATGGATTCAACACCCTTGATTACCCCTAGGGCACCTTAAGTATGCAACTCCAACAACCTAAACTGTAATTTCAATAATCTCATCCAAAAGGCTGGAAAAATAGCGAGAAAACATGTGCAAATCATCAACCATTTAGCTTACACCATTTCGAGGCAAATAACTACAAAATAAAAGGCACTCCTTATTTCTAACATTTGTTATAATTTTGTAACAATTCACTTTATTGAAAGTTACTTTATTAAAATAGAGGTATTGAGTTCAAGTGAAAAAGTGTATAGAACTTTAAATTATAAAATAGCTTTATTGTTCACTTAAAAATAAAAATGAATCAAATTTAATTGTATTTTTATTAAAATTATTTTTTGGATGCAACTTAAATTTCTAACAACTTTATTGTGTTCGTTGGATGTAGCTTGGGTAGTTGGGAGGAAGGATTGTTACCCTCCCCACCCATGTTCAATTCTTGTAAGTGACATGATGCTCTTGTGAGCACCTATGTAATTTGTAATAAATGTGTTGATGGTGTAAGATGACCATACATTGATTCAATTTGAATAGCAATTGTAACCTCATTCTACACCCCTTATCATGTAGGCCAACCTCCACCTACAACGCCACACCTTGGTTACTATTTATGCATTTTTTTAAAAGTGCATAACTTACATCTAAAGTCCATTTTCAGTGTTTTTTATTTTTATTTTTTATTTTTTTAGGGCTTTCCATCCGGAGAGACAAATTATATTTTTGAATCCATCTTACATGCATATAGTAATATGGATAGACCCAATGATCTCTTACTAGTTCAAACTACTTCTTATGGGAATATGTATGGAGGATTTACTACAAAGTAGGGTACTTTACCCAGTTACCTTGGAAACAAAATTGCCCCTACTCAACTATTAAAGAAAATTAAATGGTAAAGTAAAAGTTACGAAGCACATGAATTAATCGAAATGTTCATCATCAACGATCTACAATTTCTGACATTCAATGAATTGAGATACTAGATGTAGCTTGGCAAACGCTATAAATCATGTTTGGAAACCACAATGAGAATCAAGTCCACTAGCTCAAAAATCAGTTAGTTGCTTTAAATCCTAATGATTTCTCTTGCATTGAAGATTATTTGTCTATGTTTAAAATGCTTACAATTTTGCTTGAAGAATGTAAGATCACAAAAATGATGTCCAACTTATATATGTTATTTTTGTTGAGTTTGGGAATATCCATTTTTTATTTGTATCTACTTTTCACTCTACCATAGAAGCACTTATGAGTCGAGGGGGTATTTATGAAATGCCCTATTTTGAAGCTTCCTATGACTCATTAGAGGAAATTTCAACTCAAAATGGGCATTTTAACCCTCATTCAAATTCCATGTCATCATGTGTTAGCCAATGAAATTTCTTTAAATTTGAAATACCGTATAGGTCTTCATTTTTTTAATATAAATTTGGGGATAGGTATCATTAAAAAACTACCTTTTTGTTCGTATTTTTTGACATATCTCCCTATGTTTTTACTCAAATTTCGATTGGGAGAGCTCGTTGGATGCGGAATTAAATTCCACATCCAACGAGTACCCACTCAGAATACTTTTGACGGACCCCGCTACCCCAAAAACAAAAAATACTTGAAAACGTGATGATAATGTCACCATCACATTTTTTCAGGTATTTCTTGTTTTTGGGGTAGCGAGGTCTGTCAAAAGTATGCCGAGTGGGTACTCGTTGGATGTAGAATTTAACTCCGCATCCAATGAGCTCTCTCGATTGAAATTTGAGTAAAAACACAGAGAGATATGTCGAAAATACGAACAAAAAAAGTAGTGTTTTTCTTTTCTTCCTCCAAAATTAATAAATATTATTTTATTATTTTAACTATTATTTTATTATTTTCCTTAGGAGTCACATTTTGAGTTGAAATTTCCTCTAATGTTTTTATTAGAGAACAAGATAAGTTATTACATGTTGGAGTTATTAGAGCTACATATTCATCTAAGAAAGTTTTAGTAACACAATTGAAGCAAGGCCCCAAGCATATGTATGAAGAAGCAACAACCTCAAATAAAACAAACAAAACAAACAAAAAAAGGTCCCAAACTCTCTTAGTTAACTCCTACTCCCAATGTTGATAAATGAACTAAATCAAAAGGAAAGAAAACTTAGTGACATTGTAATTTATGTGGGTGAGATGGTTATTTGGAGTCTAAATCTTTCAAAAATATGGAATTCTTAGAAGTAACAATTAAGACGCACAACATCAATCTCGATTCTACTTCTAACTCTTTTTTGCATGGACATGCATTTTCTACTTTTGTTTTTTCCTTCAATGCAACATCTACTTCTTCTAATGAGGGACTTACTAATTCTGGAGCATCTTAACATATGGCTAATTATAAACCCATATTTTTTGCTCTTAATGAATGAAACACCAAACAAATATTTGTTGGTGATGACTTAGCATTGTGGTATTTGAAACAATGCATGTAGATGATGGTCGTTTTAATAATATATTGTGTTCTAAGTATTTTATGCAACCTTCTATCCATATATCAAATCACTCATTTTGGTGCCTAGATGCGGGTGATAACTCCGGCGACACCCGTCCCGCTTTCCAGCCATCGCTTAAGGCACGTGTAAGGCCGGAGACAACCCAGTACGACAGCGCTCTTTGTCTTCAAACTCAGGGTTCTCTGCGCATGGGAGAAATTTCCCCGGTCACTTCGGCTCATGCGAACCGGGCTGGCAAAGGTTTGTCCTCCTAGGTGCATTCATGGCTCGGCTGCGAGGATTAATGTTAGCAGGTACGTGGAATGACAGGTGTTTAATTCAGCACCATGTCGAGTCTTATGTTATGGCTAGTAGCAGTGTTGGGTTTGCAGTCCGGCGGGAGGTTTGTAGTGCGCTCCAAGGTCAGTGCTGGTAAGAACACTCCTCTGCGTATTGGTTTCAGGCTCAGGTTAGCAGCTATGTCTCACCAGAGGGGAACTCCAAGACATGCGAGTTCAGGAAGGGGAAAACCCCAGAGGGGTTGCAGTGCACAGGTTCTGGTGGATTATGAACCGCATATTTCTCCGTGATTATGTGTTTTGGTGGAACCCTGGGAGAACAAGGTTCTCAACCGCAAGCTCTCGACGGGTGAGGAAGGTGTCAAATTAATCACTACTGGATGCTAAAGAATATGCTCTGCAATCTGGTAGAGGACATGCTTAGTAATTGGTTTGAGGCTCAGATTGCAGTTCACTCCATGGAAGCAAAAATTGCTGAGATTGATGCACAACTCCTTTTCATGGAAAGGAATGACAAGCATCTCGAGTCTGAACGTTCACAAAACAGGGGGGTGTGCTCAAGGTGGTGTTGCTAGTGGCAGCGAATCTGGTGGCCGGGATCTCACCAATCTAGGTGGCAGCGGTAGCGCAATGGGCTGCTCTACTAAAACGCCGTGTGTCAAACCTTTTCTGGTTCCATCAACCGTGGAGCCATAAAGACAACTAAGCAATCATTCAAGTGAGGGGGGCACTTTAAATATATATAAGTTTTTATTGTTATATTTTATTTTTAATGATAAATATTTAAAAAATACAAATAATGGAAAATTAAAAAACATTCATTTAATCATATATTATAATTATACTTTTATTTTTTAATATTTTCTAGCAACTATTGTTGTTTATCTTATCGGAGTTTTATTCCCACTAAAAATTTGTTCACATGACCAAAATTTGTCTAGAGGAATCCATGTAATTGGAAGGAATTTTTTTAGCGGGAATAAAGAATTTTATTCAACCCATTAATTAATTGCTTTTAGTTTTGAAATGAACTGAATTTGGTGGGAATAGTTGGATTTAGGTCAAATATTGATGAAAATGTGGTAAAATTTTATATTCTTATTATTTTAATTTTTATAAAAGATTTAGTAGATATTATTTAGTAATATTAAAAATATTGACTTTTTTATTTTTACATTAGTATTTAAATGTTTTAACCACTTTACAATATCAAAATTAAATATATTTAGATTTTAAATATAATTATAATTTTTCTAATAATACATTTTTAAATAATAATATAAATTTTTATTTTATGTTACTAAAGTTTTAGTTTAATTATTCAAGAATGTAATATTTAAATATATTTAAAATTTAAAAAGAAGTATTTTAAAATAAATCTTTAAAATTAATATTTTTAGTATTTAAAAAGGCTCCACTATCATTTTAATTAATATGAAATTTATGTGTTAAAGGAGTTGGAAGTAGTGATAATATATAAAATTATGTATTTATTATTTCAAGTATATCTATCGTATTTCAAGATGAACTTTTCACAAGCTTAACCAATATGAGTTTCATTTGGAATTAATTATATCCAATAAAAATATGAGACATAAGAAATATTGACTTCTAAATGTCCAACTCAACCATAATGTTTGGCCAACATTATTGAAATTCTATTGGTTGGAGAAATCTAGCTCAAAATACTTTTAATAAAAACAATCCTATTCATCCATGCACGCTTTCTTATAAGGCCCATTTTAGACCCCAAATTTCCTCTAATTGATCTAAAAACTTTGGGCCATTATTTATTCCATGAGTTTTCATTGCTCAGAGCAATGGTATGAGTGAACTTCGGCATGAGTGATTTGGTCGTGTAAACTATTGTTCAATACAACAATTATGTTATTAGAATATGGTGATTAGTCTTTCTTTCATTTCTTGAAGAGATGGTGTATGTTCTAATTGTGTTCTCAACAAACATTATCGGGAAAGTTTTGAGAAACATGCCTCTTGGCACACCTCAACCCCTTTATAGCTCATTCATAGTGATTTTTGTGGTTTGTTTCCTTCTACTTTCTTTTGATTAAGTATTTCTTTAATTTCAATGATGACTTCTCCAGACACACATGGGTTTATTTCTTGAAGTTAAGAATAGAGTTTTTGACATGTTTTTGGCCTACAAGACACTTGTAGAAAAACAATCTAGACATAAACTTCAAAAGTTAAGAACAAATCATGAGGGTGAATATGTTAACAACACATTCACGACTTATTGCATTGTACAAAGCATTCAGATGCAACATACTATTCTATATATAGCACAATAAAATGATGTTATTCATAGAAAGAATCATACATTAAAAGAAATGAAAAATTGTATGATCAAATAAGGGATTAACTACTCATTTTTTGGCAGAGCCATTAATTGTTCCAACTAGATAGTTAATCCCACTCCCACAAAGGTTTCTAAAGATATAGCATCAAAAGAAACATGAAGTAATATTAAACCAACCTAAATCCATCTAAAATTTGAATCTACCATGCACCGAGAGGGATCAAATCCCTTGAGATGCAACCCTATCCAACATGATATAGACATAAATGAGGAGAATGTGGGCGTTGTAAATCTAAATGTTTTAGATGTGTGGAGGAGGGTAGAATGGCGATTGTTCCACACATAATAACTTAAGAGATGTGATAACGACATACTAAATCATTTGTTAAAAAGGAAAATAAGTGAGGTGATAATGATAAACTAAATAATTTGTAAAAAGATAAGGAAATGCCTAATCTCAAATAATTATATTAGTGGGTAAAGTCCAACAATGGTTATGGAATAATAACCAAAATTGTTTTAAATTGTCTAAGAGCTTGTCTTCCTCAAAAGTAAGAAAACATGTTTACAGTTCAGGACCTAGAAGCATCTGGCAAGAGTGGAAGAATGTGTCCTTATGGACCACCAATGAGTTATTTCAAGTGGCATGGTTTTCCCTGAATAATAGTTATGAGTCAACTCCTATTTGCAGATAATAGCCAATTATGGTTGTCCTCACTACTAGTTTGATCACTGAGTTATGATAGGTTTTTCCATCTTTAGGGAAAAAAATGTGGGACAAACAACATTTAATTGAAGTAGATAATAAATAAAAATGAATAATGTTTTTTTGTCTATGTGAAATTTTTAGATCTCTTAAAACCATGGAAATGGTAAATAGCTAATCGAGGAATCTTTTCTAGGAATCATTGATATCAATTACAATTAATTTTATGTGGGTTGCATTGAGATCAATGATTCAAAGAAAAATAATTGATATCAATGCAACATATAATAAAATTCAGTGAGTGGAATTACATAAATCGATGTAATCCAAGTGAAATCATGTTGCTTTTGAATTTCACGATACTTGAATCATTTTAAATAATTAATCTAGAACACATATATTATATTTTTAAAACTAAATTTATTATATTAAAACACATATGAATTGCATTATGACTATTTATTTTGCTTATTGTTAAGTATTTTAAACTATTTTCATTTTGTCTTCTAAGTATGATAATGGGAAATTATGTTATTTTTCAAATTATTCATGCTCTATTTTGACCTATTTAATTTTAGTGATCTATATACCTTTAGCTATCTTACATTATTTTAATTTTTATCTTTATTGATTTATACTATTTAACACATTATTTTATTTTTTAACTTTATTAGTGTATATACTTTTAATTATTTAACATGGTTTTACTTTTTAATTTTTACTTTTTAATTTTTCTAGGTTGTTTTATTCCTTATTTTTCCTAAAAAAAATTATTTTGAGTAATTAAAAACACATGTATTAAACTCATCATAATCTATTATATTAAGTAGATACTTTTAGTTATTTAACAATGTTTTACTTTTTCATTTTTCTACATGGTTTTACTTTTTACTTGTTTTTACATTGTTTTATTTTTTATTTATTTTTACATTGCTTTACTTATTACTTTTTCCTAATCTTTAAAAGTTATTGATAATTTTTTAATTAAAATTTATGTCTACTCAATTAATTACTATGTATGTAGTGTGACAACATCTCCTCCATAGTGGTTGGGAAGGTTATGTTACATAATATAACATGACAAAATCTCCCTTGTACTTGGTAGTGAAGCATGGGCTCACACTTCTGGTGAGAAAAGAAAAGCATTACAAAATAATGAGAAGTGCATTTTTATTATATATTTTGAAGATGTAAAAGGTTATAGAAGTTTGATGAAGGTTTCTCGACTTACCAGTGTAATTTGACATTTGTGTCATCTTTGGTGATTGTGTCATCTTTGGTGATTGTGTCATCTTCTATTCCCCACTTTTCTTGTAGTGCTCCTATTTTGGTTCATTTTTCTTCAGATGATCATATTCGGGGTGAAAATCCACCTCCACCTACTCACCATCCACTAGTTGAGTCCATTGAACATGAACTTGCACCAACACCACAACCCTCTAGATGGGTCCATACAACACAAGAAGTGGCTAAGAACAACACAAGAAGTGGCTAAAAAATCTTATTGGTGATCCTATAGATCAACACCATACATGTTCACAGTTATAGCAAGCAATTTCTCCTTAAGAAATCTCTTTATGGTTTTTAGCATGCACCTTAGCTTGGTAATGCTAAAATGGATAGCCTTCTTCTTAACACTAACTCTTTTTAGATGTCATTCTAACCCCAGTGTCTATACCAAGAAAGTTGGTAACCATCTCATAATTCGCGTTCTTTATGTTGATGACCTTATACTCACTACTAGCGACCCCAAATTTTTAGCCCGTGTAAAATCCAACCATACAAAGAAATTTGAAATGAAAGACTTGGGACAATTGCATTATTTTCTTGGCCTCCAAGTCTTGCAAAACCAAGGAAATTCCCTTTTTCTGGTCTATGTATGCATGTGCCTTTCTTTGAAGCTTTTACATGGAAGATTGTAAACCAACCCCATCTCCCTTTTGGTCTATAATCAAACTTACTACCCCCTGTACTACACCCAAAGTAGATGCCACTTTCTATCCTCAGTTAGTTGGTGGACTTTTGGATTTGACTCATACCTGTCCCAATATTTTTGGTTTCGTTGCCCCGTATATGCAAACACCCCATGACAACTATCGGAAAGAACAAAAAATAATGCTTTGGTATATCCATGGCACGGTGCAATTTGGGATACATTACTATCCAAGGGGGTCTTCTTTGTTAGTTGGTTTCACTGATTTTGATTGGGTTGACGACTATGATGATCAAAAGTATACTATAGGTTATGTTTTCAATCTTGATTCCAAACCTATCACTTGGGCTTGTAAGAAACAATGTGCCCTTGCTCTTTCTTCCCATAGAGGCAGAGTATCAAGCAACAATTAGTAAAAGTCAATAAGTCTTGTAGCTTTGACAAACTAGATACAGAGGCAGAGTATCAAGCAACAATTAGTAAAAGTCAATAAGTCCCTGCAACAACATCCAAACACACTCTAATGTGATAATCAGAGTGCCACCGAGCATGCCAAAGATTCAATACAACAAACACATTGTGCTACACATGCACTAGTAACTTATCCATAACCTAATGCCTCATGCATCACATTTAGTTCCTATATGCCATCAACCCTACCAAATGAACAAGCAGGAAAATGATGTATTGACCTAGTTGAAAGAAAGCAATGCTTCCCAACAGAAATATCGACAATGGATGCAAGGAAACCTTTATTATTTGAACAAACCAGGGGTTTAACTTGTTTCTTGTGTTGGTCTATGCATGCTACATTGCTTATGCAAATTCCTTGGTGCACTACTTCCGATCCAAATAGAATAGGGAAAATGTGATATGATCAAGCACAATCTTGGTTCGTATCCTCCCAAAGCCATATTTTGTATTTCTTTCAATGCCTTGCTGTTGGCTTTGTTGTTGCTGTATACCGTCTTTATATTAATAAAATACTTATAATGCAAAAAACATCAACAAATCTGGTATGGGTATTATTTACAGGTGAATGCAACTTCATATGGAATCTGTTTGCCATCACAGGCTCCCATCATTACCTTGGTCCTTGTACCTTTTCTCGTCAAATTCTCAAGACTAGCATGATAAAGCTTAAAGTGCAAACCACCTAAAAAAATGATCCTTCCTCGTAAAAACCAATATATAAATAATGGAAAGAGATTTCCTGTCACAACAAAGGTTAGCAAAGACTAGAACTTGTCAAATGTAATTCTTCACTCCTAAAACTTGATTCTAGTTAGCAACTATAAAGCTAGCACTCGTATCATTCCACTTTAAGCTGGTAATGGTGAATATGGCACTTGAAGCAATTCTGTAATTGAACGCAAACACAATGGTGTTGAAGAGCTCCCCTAGCTCTCCTATCGATGCCCTGGAGCTTAGCTGTTTGCTAATTAATCAGTACATCAGTCTCTGCTCCAATTCTTATTTTGATAAAAAATGCACATCACTATGAAACTTATGCTTAAGTATTTTGTTAGAAACAAAACATATTTCCATCTTGTTTTGGTTGAACAGTCTTGATTAATATTTCCTCCTATCGTCAAACTAAATTTCAATAGCAAAGCTGAGGGCATGAATATCTGCAACTTGCAATAAATTAAAGATCAAAGATCATAAATAGAACACCCTAGGCAAAGCATTGATTTATCATACATTAAACCGAATTACATTTCATTCATCTGTCTCAGACAGCTGCCCTACTTCCAACTCCAATAAATCACCAGAACAAAGAAGGCATGATACTTTCATGGTATCCAAAGCTTCCACTTAAAGGCAAAGCCCATCACGACTTCAACCTTGAATTGCATTTTTTAGGAACTTCTGAGGATGGAAGTTCTTGGCCATCGATAGCTCTAGTAGAGACCACCAAATAAGGCTGACTGTAGAAAACCTCAAATCAGACTGGATGTAAAGACCCAGAAATCAGACTGAATGTAACACACCCAAATCAGACTGAATACCAGTTACAATTCCAAGGGTTGTTATCAGAGAAGTATCAAGCTGACTGTCATCCATAAAAAAACTCATGGATCATCAATGACTTTGGGAGAAAGATCTAAACCTTCACCATTTGAACCCCATGACAACAAAGCAGGATATGTGCAAATTTATGTCAACGCTTATATCTGACAAGGAATTGAAAGAAAAACTTGGAGAAACAATTATTAGAGTATTGAAAGCGCTGGGCTCTGTTAACATGTAATTCACCGCCAGCATAACTCTCAAATTCAGGGTTGCACTCAAGTAGTCATCTATCATTCTATTCATAGAAAGCAGAGTCCATTTCTCTAGTTTCTGTGAACAAACATCAGAACTACCCTCAAACTATATCCATCCTACTAAAAGCAATCATGTTATTCGTCAGTCCAATACATGAGATAACTGATCTGCCAAATATCCATGGCCTAACTTCTTTTTATTTCCCTCACTCCTGCAAAACATCTCCACAAATGGCAAACACTGCACCGCAATTGGCAGACTGGAGGATGATTACCCAACAGGCAACAAATAAAATCAGGCATGAAAGAGCACAAATTAGAAAGTGAATTGATCATTGTTGGACCCGAAGCAAATCACGGCCAGTCTAAGGATTGCCCAACAAATATGTCTTTTTGTCATTACTCCGGAGTCCGTATAGCCAGTGGACCATAACATAGGGAAGAGGGATGGGTAGCTAAATGCCACCTTAACGAGACCTTGTGAATATCATGTAGTGAGGTAATTGGAATAGATTGAGACAATACAGATACCCACTAATTCTAAATAGCCATGTCATGTTGATTCCAGGTGCCTCATTGTACTACTGAAGTGGTAGGAATTGTCCAGCTTGGACCTCCGAAGTTAAGGTGGAGCTGTACTGGGTACCTAAATTTTAGTAGGGAAAAGTAGGAATTGTCTACTTAGTGTTGCGCACTATTATTTCAAGGTTTTTGGCAAGCACACCGGATACATTGCGCCTGGAAAGTGATGCGTTGCACCTAATAAGCGTTTGCTTAGATTTCTTGTGCCAGAGTTCACTTAAGTTATGCACGTTAGGTCACTTTGCACTCAGCATATCAGATTTAATAATGAATTATATTTCAGTTATAGACCAACAACATTCACTGTCTGTAACTGGTTTGGGACCCATCAGGCTATAAATAAGACCTGCAAGGTCATTGTAAATGTTGTTGTCATGCTGATTATTGTTATAAAGCCTAGCCATGCGTCCTTAGTATCTAGATTGTTTTGGAATTATGTTTTGATGATGTTATGCTCAAGCTGGTATAACTTATATGTTAAATGTATGGTTCTTTCTCTGTTTTATATGCACTGTCTGTTATTTTGTCATGCGCCTACTTTTCTGCAACTGCTGGAAGGATACTTTGGCTGAGACCACTCCTTCTCTGAAAGGGTTAGAAAAGCCAGTATCCTTTATTATACAAGACGACAATTCCACTGGAAAACCATGAGGACCTCGGGTGTCATATATATTATAGGACCAACACTTAGCTCAAAATGCAAATGATAGCACGAAGATGGGTTGGTAAATATCAAACAAACATGAACTGAGTAGGGAGCTCCCCTATTGTGATGTGAACAATAGGTATTGGCCTTTTGATATGCATACCAAGCTTTAACTTCTTTAAGTCCGTCAAAAATTGTACGCCGCATACTGGCATTTGCCTCTCAAATTGGATCATACAAGAGCTATTTCAACAGGTAGATAACTTCAACTAAAAATTCACAAATGTCAGCCAAATCTTACAAGTCCACGGCCTATTTTAAGTTCTATCAAACTTTTGAAACCATCACAGAATTTACTTAAGCTGAGGTCATTTCACGCTACCTAGTATCACATAGTATATTAAATTAGAATATTTTTTGTAGAATATGTTACAGTAAAGCATAATAATCTTTCTTGAAATTGAACAAGTACTTCAAAAAGGTGCCTGTGATTCTTAGTCCTAGTTATTTAACTTTAATCTCAACAGAATCCTGTGCGGAATCAAAAAATGCCTTCTGGTGCAATGTGTCTCTGGTTTTACCCCTAAAAAACAAAAAGGGCATCGTTGCCTTGCACGGCCTTACATTAGAAAACAAGAAATTGATAACCATAAAAGAAAGCCTGGAAAAGAAGGGAAAATTCTTGTAGGCCACTTGAAATCTTAAATATTCCTCAAAATTTACTTAGCTTTCACATAATTAACAAACACTTCTATCCTTTATTCAGTAATGACTGAAAAGCAGGAGAAAACATTCGTAGGCCACTTGAAATCTTATAAATTCCTCAAACTTTTCTTAGCTTTTCACATAATTAAGAAACACTTATATCCTTTATACAATGCAATTGAATTTGCAGCTGAACCCTACACCCACAAAATTAAAAGCCTCTGGAGAGGCTTTGTACAAGAGGCCAGAGTTTTTCAAAAATTTCGGAATTTGACCATAGTTTTGAAATTGAACAGCATAACCTTAAACCCCCGCCCCTAGAAACAAACATCCCGCTAAACCCCAAGTCATACATACAAGATCAGATTGCAAGCCAAAGGATTCAATTTTTGAAATTTTTTACACTATTGGGATGTTTGAGAAAGAGAAGCCCTTGTAACCCTTGTAAGCGTACCATGCAATCCTCGAGTAATAGAACCCTGGGACAAACAGGACTGTTCCCAGAAATGCAAACAAAATACCTGCACAAAAGCAAATAAAAATCCCACAACAATAGAATCAGATATAACCCCAAACGTTCGAGAGTAAGGCAACTCCGATTAAAAATGCCAAAATTAAAAAACAGATACAAGAAAAAGAAGAACAGTTTAAGCTTTTTTTTTTCCCGGATAAAAAATCATAAACAGACCATGGATTCTGTCACCGCCAATTTGCTGAGAGAACATGAAGAGGCCAATGGCAATGATGATGGTGCCAAGGATTAACAGTGCAACTGCCAATGATATTTCCTTCGTGGGGGGCTTGCTGTGTACAATAAATGTACCTCTGAAATCATTGTCGTTTACATAGGCCATAGACATGGATAGATCAAATCAATCCTCTTCTTTTCGGCCTTATTATGGGAATAATGCTTCTCTTGGTTGGCCTCCAGAATATCTGTTCGTCTCAGATATATTCAGTATCTATATATAGCCATTCTGGTTGAGCTTACCTCTAAAAGCCGCTTTCTCTGCAACCATCTGTCTGTGACAAGGGAAGTAACGTGAATTATAGCTTTCTCTTTTGTCCCAAACTGCGTATTAAAAGCCTTAACTTAGAACAGACAAAGAGAGTAACGTCCATTAATGCTTTCTCCCAAACGCCTTTAACGGAAGAAACCTTACCTTAGAAGTTGATCGCTCAAGCTTCAAACCTTCGTATTAATTTATTATTTTAAAGCAACAGATGAATATATCAGGAATTTTGTTTTGCAGATAAAGTTTTTTAATTGATTTAAAGCAACAGATGAATATATCAGGAATTTTGTTTTGCAGATAAAGTTTTTTAATTGATTTAAAGCAACAAATGAATATACCAGTTATTTCTTTTTGCTAATGATGATTTCTAATTAGTACTTCGCTTTAAGATGTGGGAACCTCCCGTAATTTTGCTTTAAATTGAATTGTTGGGGTTTCTAAGATTGGTCGTTCTGTTAATGGAAGCGTCGTGTTTCATATAAATGTACATTGGGTGGTTGGGTGGTTGTGTGAGGTCCTTATCACGTGGATTGTCTTTGTCTTGTTTGTTTAAAGGTTGTTTGTTTAAAGGTCATGAAAGATTGTAGCGATGGAAAGGGAGAAGCATTTTTCATTATGGAAAAGGAAATATGGTTATGGTTTTTATTTGAAGTGAAGTGAAATCAGATACAAGAATGAGAGAATGGGTCAGGGTTATTTTAGTGTGCATGTTTTATGGGTTAATTTCAAGCATTAATATTTAGGAAGGATAATAAAAGTGGAAGTAATTTTTTTGTGGAGTGGTGTTGAAAAAAAGTTACATATATAGTAGAGGGGTCGAGGGGTGATCCTCTTTTAGTTTGGAGTAGACTTTAGTAGAGGAGGTTCTCTTGTCCCACAAACAAAGGGGCCTCATACACCAAATTGGTGTCTCACTTGGGGGTGACCTTAAAAATAGATTATTATTATTATTAGTATATTGGGCCACTGGGTTTCCATAAAAAAATTTGATTAATTTTCTTCAATTTTGGTTTTTTTTTTACTCATTGTAAACTAATTATGGCTAATCTAATCTAGGTTAATTAGGGTTTGGGATGTTATTTGGGATGTTATACTACTGTATTGTAAATAATTGTTAACATAAAAAATTGTTCACCTAGCTCTCTATGGTCCAAACCATAATTATACACCATTATCCCACCATTATTTCCTCCATTTTGACCTTCACAACTAAAATTCAACCAAATATGGTCCAAAGCATTATTATTCCTTCCCCTATAAATGAAGGGAAGTTGAGCATTTATTGTGACTTATCCCCACTATCTTCAAAAATGACCAAAAAAACCCTAAAATGAGAATGGGTCAAAAACAATGGACAAATATCATGCACAATAAAATACCATGGGTCATTACCATCAGTCAAAAAAACCTTGGATCATCCTACAAATACATTGTGAAGGTCTCCCCACAAACATTACATGACATTGCTTTTCACCTTTCGCCATTGTTCCCATATTTTTTCCATATCATTCCCACGGTGTATGTTGAGCTTGCACCATACCAACTTGGATCCATCCCCCCTTTTTGAAAACCATTAGTGGAGACGACTCGAGAACCAGACCGTGGAGCCAATGGACCATTTCCTCAAATAGTTGCAGTGGCCCACATTACTGAAAGGTATGCTTGTTATTGTTTTTCATTAGTTAGATAAAATATATTAAAATTCATCAAAAATATTGTTGTTATTATTATTTGTTGTTAGGAGTCGAAGTTGAGAAATTCTTTGCATCATGAACTCTACCCTATGATCTGGTTGATCTAGGGTAGGTGCTTTTGCACGTAGTAGGGGAGAAATCCATACTATAATAATGAAGATAATACAATAAGATAGAGAGAGGAGCTGCTCTCAATTAAATTGGTTTTCCAAATAAATTTTTCCAAGGTAAATTTGTGTATTATGTGTATGTGTCATTGTTATTTCTTGTGTTTTAGATTATGTTAGTATTGTTTTTCTTACATAGGTTTATTGATGATGCAAAGGATGGGTGATAAAAATGTGAATTGTTTGCATGTAGTTTTAAGTAAATATATTCACATAGAGATAAAGAACATAGCTGTTAATGCTTTTTTTTTCTTAGTTTAGAAGTCAAATTAACTGTAAATGTTAAAGTGATGGTCATTGCGGTGTATTTTTCAAGCTATGAGAAGTGAGTTGGGTCCATAAATATGAGGTATCATTATAGTTTTTAATTGTAAATGTTAAAGTAATAGGTCATTGCAGTGTATTTTTTAAGATATGAGAAGTCAATTGGATCAATAAAAATGAGGTATCATTATAGTCCCTATTTATATTTGTTTCTTTAAAAAATTGGTTGGTCCACTTTCACAAAAAGGTCATTATAGGATTGAATAATCATGGTTATTGAGCGATAAGGCCACATACCTTACACCTATTGACAATGTTGGATGCTTATCACTTAAAGTGTTGAGCAATCATATGAAGAACTTGCATTTTGTTGTTTATGGAGATTAAAAAAAATGTAACAAGATATTTTTCAAAATTGGGATAATTAATTGTTTTATTGAATTAGTTTACTTTTATTGTTTTACCTAGTTATAGATGGTAAAAGCTTTATGCGTTTTTTATAGTATTGATGAACATTTTCTATTTTTTAAATAGGCTAAAATTTATTAATAGAGTCATTTGAGTACAACCACCTTCTAGAAGCTAATGCGAGTAGAGTAAAAATAAATGAATGTAATAGGGTTAATCTTATAATAGTTATATTTTTTTAAACAAGGATTAAAAAAAATCTTGTGGAATTAGTTTATTTTTATTATTTTAGGTAGTTATACATGTTAAAGGTCTTATGCTATTCTCTATAGTAATGATGCACGTTTGTTTAAAATTAGGTTAAAATCTATTAATAGAGTCATTTGAGTACAACCACCTTGTTGAAGCTAAGGCAAGTATTAGAATTATAAGAACTCTCTATATGGAACTAAATCAAGCTCACATTTGCCTCTACGATTCTAAATAGATGTCACATAAACATGTTCATTAAATAATGCTAACTCACTAGAAAGTGCCCCCTTAAATGTCAATATATGTCCCTAGTGTTGGCATGAAGCGACTCTAACATTGATCCCACCTTACATCATTTAACCCAAGCTAGGTAACAGTCTATTGGCCACACACAATTTTATCTCCTCCTCCAAGAGGTTATTTGGTTATAGAGACAATGTGTGTATTTTGTAAAAATAGTATAATAATAATAAAATTACCAGTTAAAAAATAAAGCATGACTCCATCTAACCATCAATCATGGTTGAGTCTTTAATTATATTTCTTTTATAAGGCAGTTATCACATTGCATACCTAACCACAAAAACATACATCAAAGTCTCTACATGAACTATTTTGGATGTAAACTCATATTATATAATAATATTGTAGTCCTAATCACAACACTTTTAACATGCGCCAAAGTCACTAAATGAAATTTTTTTAGTCCTTAAGCATTATATCATAATGCTTGAAAAAAAAACACATTTATATAATAAAAACCCAAGTACTCTTATCAGTAAATTGTGCTCTAGTTAAAGTTTACCTTGAATTTTTATAAAAATCACCTCCTCTTTCTTTCAAAACTCATATCCTTTCAATTATAATAGATTATAATTCTTTTTGGAAATAAGTTGTTCCTCCTGTGCATATGAACTTGCGTGTACAATCCATTCTTGGGTGTGTAGTTTCCCATAATAATATTATGCTTAGATCTCATCTTTGTTACTTTGAATGTGTATTTATCTGTTTTTGTTTTACTTTCAATTCATATCTATTTGTATATTATTGGTGTGCTAGTTTGTATTGAGGTACACTACAAGTTGTATTTAATAGCAAGGGAAAGTAAGATGGAAAACACAAATGCAAGAAAAATAATAATGTTGATGGAAATAATAATGTAAACTGTAATTAGAAGTGTGGTCTAATCCTAGATTTGTGTAGTAATAGATGACAACAAACAAGCTAAGGAAGCACTATTGAATGAGATGAGTTGGAACATTAGAAATCGTTAAGAAGAAACAAGATCTAGGTAAAAGGAACACTTGTCCAAACAACAATCAAAGGTTGTGATCATCCACCTCTTAATGTTGAACCCTACACCTCCTTTTTCACAACCATGTGCATCTTGTTAAAGACTATTCACATCTTAAAGAAAAGGATGAGAATGAGTCCTTAGAAATAATAATAATAATAATAACATTTCAAGTTTTCATAAAATTTGCAAATAAAGACATCAGGGTATGCCTTTAATGGTGTAGTGAACATATACACTTAGCTACACAATATTAACTAAGCATTCTAAGGGAAACACACATAAATGGAAGATGATAAGTTGTAAGTTTCACTTTACCATATGGGAGGCATACCATACACATGTGGAATGTGATTGAGAAAAAAGGAGCTTTAATGTCTACATTATTGTAATTTCTAAAGCCATAACTATATGGCTTTCAATATAACTAGGATGAATTATACAATGTTTAGTTATTTCACTCATTCCAAAGGGACATGCCTAAGTTTATAGAAGTCGAAAATAATATATCAAAGATAGAAGTGACTTGAATTCAAAGTGTAACTAGAAGTAGAGCTCGTAAATGACATCTACATTTTAAATTTGAGGTAATACATCCTATCAAAGTTAAGAATGTTTAATTCTTGTCTTTAAAAAAAAACATTGCTTTAACTACAATAACAACAACAACAACAATAATAATGCCATAGCTAAGTAAGACATCAATTTGGTGTATGAGACCTCCTTATTTGTGGGACAAAGGACCCCCATCTTTGTAGTGATTTGATTGCTAAAGTCTACGGAGGTGTACATACGCTACCTCCCTTCGGATTTGAACCTATAACCTCCTAGGAGGAAACACATGTTCTTAATCGTTAACCCGTTCAGGTTGTACTAATACTTCTATTAAAAAAGTTATACATTTTAAAAGAAATGTTAAAAAGAAAATAAAATTAAAACCCTAAAACAACAGGATAAATTTAATTGATAATCAAAACAGAATCCCAATGACTATCCTCCAATCTTTGTTGATTTTTCTCTCAAATATAATTTAAAAAATACATATACTATTAATAAAATACATATGCAATTAATAAGATATATATACCATTCATGTAAGTTATTATAAATATACATCAATCTTTCTTTAAAACCAAATCATCTTTGAACTAGCTTTAAAATACATTACAACAATTTTTTTTTTAAGCCAAAACCATCTAAATCAATTTTAAAAAACATTTCCATTAAGAAAGAGCCTAAAAGACCAAAATCCCCCACCCATAGAAATATTGGAACCTTCTGTGTGTTTACCTACAATGGTTGGCCTTAGTTGCTTAACACTTTCAAATTTATTTCTACTACTAATATTCAAGAAGAACGCGATTCACCTCATGGTTTATATAGGGAGCGCTGCTATTATATTGGAATAAAAAACCTCAAATATCTAGGTGTCCACATGGATCCCCACATATATATATATATATATCGTTGATGATAAACAGAGCTAGTGTGAAGTGGTTAATAAAGTTAAGTTACGACTACGATATCCTCCCCTCGAGATCCCTTGGAACATCTCCGCATATATATCCTTTACGATAAACACATCTCGTATGAAGAAGTGGTTTATAAAGTTTAGTCACAAAAAAGAAGAAGCATTAAATTATATGCATTTGAGTCGGAGATATGAAATTTAACAGGGGATTCTTTGGGTGATCATGGCGCTTAGGGTTTTGAGACCAGTTAGTCTGGTTATCTCTGTTGTTTTCGCCATCCTTTGCCTTGGCAACCTTCGTATTCATGGTTGTTTCCAGCCCTAATCAATTCATCCTGTGTCCGTTCGAACGGGTGTCTTTCTGGCACCTTTTTTCCTATTCCCTTTTGGGTTTGTCTCGCTCTGAGGCATCTGTGGGTTGTTCCTTTATCTGGGTTGCTTGGCCTGTTTTCTTGGTTCTTTTGGACGACTTCAACGCCTTCCTCTCATTCTCAAGGCTGTATAGTGTCTGCACTTCTCCTGTTTTGTACCCTCCTTAGCTCGTTTTTGGTTTCCAGTAGTTGTTTCAGGGTCGGGTTTGCTGCTTCTTTTTCCTTCCTTTGCTTGGAATCCAGCCATTGGAGTCCCTCCTCCTGTGCGGAGGACTAGTACCAACCAGTGTGTTAAAAAAGTGGGAATTTATTTGTTTGGGTTCTTGCTGGATTTCGTAGGGTTGAGCTGGGTCTTGGGTCGTGTCTTTTTTCTTCTTCTTGCGCCAGGGTGGTGGCTTGTTTTCAAAAATACGTCGTTTGGTTTGGTTGTCACCTTATGATGCACCCGTGACTTAAGGGGTTGACTTGTCTGCTATCTCCTTTGGGCATAACATGATGCCTGTTCCCTTTTTCGTAGGGTTCCTGTGACCCGTATTTTTTTCTTCCCTTTGTTTTGCTGTGGAGTTGACCCATTTTCTTTCGGGGTTTCGGTCGTCATTGCTCCTGTCAATTTTTTTATTTTTTGGTTTCTCTTCCCTTTGCTTCTTTTGGGCATTATACGTACATGTTCTGCTCCTTCGATTTCTGACTTGGACACACAAGGTTGTCTCTTCCTCTTTTTCAAGATTTCAAACCCTAGGGTTTGGTCTGACCTAACCCTGCCCTGGGGGCCTTTGACTTCTGGGTTCTCGGGTGTTTTGTCGGGGAACGTCCTTCTCGCCCTCACATGTCGGGCATTAGTCATGGGGTTTCGCTTCCTGGTGAGGTTGACCCTCAGCACGACCGTATGTGTTCCCGGAGAAGGCAGAAATCAAAAGCTCATAAAGTCCTTGAGGGGATGCTCAGGTATGTCTTGGGTCGTGATATTTACATGGAGCGGGTGGAGACGCTCTGCTCTCGGGTTCTTGTGGGCAGACTTGAGTACTATTAGCTGGGGAAGAAGGATTGGATTGCTTGGGCTATTGACCATTGGAAGTCGCTCCTTTCATATGTGCCCACCATCAGCCTGTTCGCTAGGGGTTGAATTGTTTTTGTTTTCCTGGAGGATGTTCATGCCACGACTGTGTTGAACTCGCTTTGGAGGATTGGGGAGGGCTCTTTGGTTCTAAGCCAGTGGCATCCTCATTTTGACCCTTTGTGGGAGCGTATTAAGAAGTGACACTTATGGGTTTTGCTGCCTTCACTTCCTTTCCCTCTGTGGAGTCGTAGCTTGCTGGAAGGCATTGCTGTTGGTAATAACTCCCGATTGAATGTTCTATTCACGACTAAAACATTAATTTATAGATTACAATGAGGCGGTTGAGAACCAGCCTTTTCACCTTCCCGGGCAACTA
>LPNX010289494.1:0-30937 GCA_001517045.1 Pseudotsuga menziesii
CCATCTTGATGGATTGACATCACCAAATGAAGTGTGGGAGAATATTGTAGAGAATTTTGGTAAGACAGATGAGATGGGAGGACATCAAATCGAGAATGAGCTAATATCCTTGAGTCCCAGTAGCTTCGAATCCTTGCAAATCTATTTTTCTAAGTTTAAAGCCCTTGTTTTGCAGCTAAAATAGTGTGGGATCAAAAAGAAGGAAGAGAAACTAGTTTTGGCCATACTCTCAAATCTTGGCCTTGACTATTTAATGTTTGTTTTGACCTTCCATGCCACCAAGTTGATAGCTTGAGCCTGGAAGATGCCTAAGCTTGCAGAGTTCATGGAATCCCTCACACAGGAACAAGATAAGTTGGTGATGATGGGCACCATTAAACCTTCCAAATACCAACCTTTGGTTGCTGGAGATTCAAGGGTGGATTCAAAAATCAATAAAAAAGATAAAAAGTGACCCGAGAAAAAGAGAGACAAGAACAAGTCTCAAGAGGAACCCCAAGGTTCCAAGAAGAACTTCCAGAAGAAGAAGAACAAAGGAGAAATGAGGAAGTGTGGATACTGCAGTAAGGGCTATCATCCTGAGATCTCTTGTATGAAGAATCAAATTGACATTTTTACCCAAATCCTGGAGAATAATAACATCTCCCTTCCTGATTGCTCAAAGAAAAGGGAACGAGGATCAAAGTCATAGGACAGAGAGAGAGTACATGCCTTGGTTGCTGGTATATCAAGCTCACCTAGCTTCATCATAGACTCTGGAGCTTCTACACATATGGTTTTGACGAAAGAGGGATTCTCCTGTCTTGACATGTCAAAATTTCCACCAATAGTTTTGGGGGATGACTCTCTCACTGACAGTTTGGGGAAAGGAAGGATTGATCTTGACCATGGTAAGTTCAATAATGTGTTGTATGTTCTAGGTATTGCCTCTAATCTCTTGTTAGTGTATCAAATGACACACACTTGGTATCCAATGAAGGTCATCTTCTCCCATGATGATGTTGAAATAACTGAGATTTCAAATGGTAAAGTCATAGCAAAAGGTGTTGTTGATCACACTTCGAAGGTATACATGTTTTCCCATTTTTTACTCTACTCAAACCCCTCTACTCGTCTGATTCTTGCAAATGAGGCAAGGAAGATTTGGCATGAAATATTTGGCCATCTTAACTACAAGTATCTTTCTAATTTGAGTGAACTACTCAAACCCCTCTACTCTTCTGATTCTTGCAAATGAGGCAAGGAAGATTTGGCATGAAATATTTGGCCATCTTAACTACAAGTATCTTTCTAATTTGAGTGAAAAATATATCGTCATAGGGCTACCAAATATCAAGTTTTCCAAGGGAGTCTGTCAAGGTTGTATCCTAGGAAAACACCCAGAGCACAAATTTGAGAGAGCTAGTCATGAGAGAACCTCTGCACCTCTTGAGTTGATCCACGGTGACATTGTTGGTCCATTTCCTCATATGTCCATGAGTCAAGACAAATATGCACTGACCTTCATAGATGAATTTTCTAGGTATTATTGGGTTTACTTCCTAAAGCATAAGTCTGAAGTTTTTGACCTCTTCAAAGTCTTTAAAGCCTTGGTTGAAAACCAGTTTCATAGGAAAATCAAGATCCTCAGATCTGAAAATGGTTGTCAGTATGTCAAGTATGAGTTCATTCAGTATTGTAAAGATGTAGGTATTCATATGCAGCATTCAATCCCTTACACACCACAACAAAATGGTGTTGTTGAGAGAAAGAATAGGTTATTGAAGGAGATGGCAACCTGCATGATGGAGGCTAAGAATTTGCCACCAAAGTTTTGGGCTGAGGCTATAAACTGTGCATCCTTCATCCAAAATAGGGTTCCTCATAATCATCTTGATGGTATGATTCCTTTCAAAGCTTGGAGTGGGTACAAGCCAAATGTGACCCATTTTAGGATTTTTGGCTCAAAGGCTTGGGCTAGAATTCCAACTGAAAATATAAAGGATTTGCAGCCCCAAATCCAAGAGTTCCTATTTATTGGGTATTCTAAATATTCAAAAGGGCACAAGCTGATAAACTTTAGCAGTAACAAAGATTTCACTGAAAGAAGTGTTTAGTTCCAAGAAGAGCCTTTAGTAGCAGTTGAAGTTGGAGAGTCTTCTTCACCACCATATCCATTGATTGTAAGTGGAGAGACTAATTATTTTTCTGATTATGATATGTTTGATAATGATGATTTGATTGCAGATCTTGACAGTCCTACAAGAACAAAAATGGTAGAAAATACCATTCATGCAGCTAGGGGACGAGCTGGAAATCCTAGTGACACTACGAGGACTAGATCTCAGTTTGAGAGTGCCTTTTGTATGAAAGATCCTTTATTTGCTGAGAAGTTCTATCTAATTGTTGAATGAGAACCACAAACATATGAATATGCATCACATGATCCAATATGGAAAAAATCCATGAAAGAAGAATTCAGCTCACTGTAGAAGAAAAACACTTGGGAACTACTTGATCTCCCCCCAGGAAGGAAGCTAGTTCCATGTAAGTGGGTTTTCAAGACTAAGTTTGCTGTTGATGGTTCACCTTTGAAATATAAGGAAATATTGGTATAAAATGGCTACTCACAAGTACATGGTATTGAATACAATGAAACCTTTGCACCAGTGGAAAAGATGGACTCCATAATGCTAGCTTTAGCCATTGCATATTTGAAGCAGTGGGAGGTACATCACATGGATGTGAAGTGTGCTTTCCTAAATGGATATCTCACTGAAGAGATTTACATGCAGAAACTTGAAGGGTTTGTTTCTAATCCATATTTAGTGTGCAGGTTAAATAAATGATTGTATGGGCTCAAGCACTACATCAGACTGCTTGTGCATGATGATACCATTCATCTACTCTTCTGTGCATCTTCAAAACAAGTAGCATACATATTCACCATTTTTTTTTGGTGAGAAGACATTCAGCAATATCAAATCCTTGTTGGGTATTGCTAATCATGTTGTGAATCATTATTGATGACAAGATTTCCAAATTTTGTTTTCCTGTCCATGTTTAAGGGAGGATTTTCCCACCGGGTTTTTTCCTCTTTCCTTGGTTGTATGGACAAGCAGTATGTAAAGGGTGACTAAGACTTGTTTCTAGGCCCTATATTTTTATGATATTTACTCATAAATTCAGGATTAAGGGGGGGTGTTAGAATAATCAACCCGTAGTTACCTACTTTAGACATTAATTAAATCATTTTTGTCTTATTACCTAGTCTCCTAGATTCCACTCTATGCTAGTTGCCTTCTACATGTCCTAGAAGTCAGCACATGCCAAAATTGAGTCATGGAGCACTTGGGAAACTTCCTGGAAACCCATTTTATCATGTATTCTTTATTCTAGATCCTCCAAAGTGCATATCTGCTTTTTCTGAGAAGTTGCATCTTTTAATGAGAATTAAGGCAAAAGAAAAAGCTAGACTAGGTGTAGTTGACTTGTTTTTTGACCACATCATCCTCCCTAATTTTATCCTAATAAAAGAATGTATGAGTTGTATTTCCATCCCTCATTAGCTTTCCTATTTGAATTATCCAATTCATGAGAATCTTGGTGGATTTGGAAACTACTTTATGCACCTATTGGGGATTTGACTAGAGTTAGTAAGCCTGCTTTTTGACCTTCGGTGAATGGAATCCTTATGCATTCAAATATATCATGTAATTATATATTGCAGCAGACTATTACTTCACAAGGTTGGCTATTGTACACTTATTCAATACATATTAGTGTTATGGTCCAATTTCAGTTTCTTTCGATGTTAATTTTCCATGTTTGATTAGCAATTTTGTGAGTGTAATTCTTCTATCTCTTGGGTTCAATTTCCATAGAGTGACCTGATGGATTCTTTTATTACAATACTTTAATATCAATGTCATTGACCAACCTAGTAGAGAAAATTTGGCAGCATATTTACTCTCTCATATTTAAGATGATGATGGTGCTAAACTTGTTCACAATACTTTTCTCGACGAACATTTATTTGTTGTGTCTGTCCAGACCCCTTGGTTTGCTGAAATTGCCAATTATTTAGCAACTAGAAAATTACCAAACCATCTGTCCCCACACGATAAAAGCCACATTATAGTCCAGATCTCTAACTATTCTTGGGTTGATAATGACCTCTTTTTCACTAGTCCATATCTTATTATTAGATGATGTGTACAAGAGGATGAGATGACAGAGATCCTCTATGCATGCCATGATGGGCCCTGTGGGGGACACTTTTCTGACAAGCGGGTGACAATGAAATTATTGCATTCTGGTTATTAATGGCCAAGAATTTTTAAGGATGTCGCCAGATGTGTTAAAGGATGTGATAGTTTCTAAAGAATGGGTAGACCTACGTAATTTGATAAGATTCCTTTATAGCTTCAGGTCATGATTGAACCTTTTGAGAAGTGGGATCTTGATTTTGTGGGACCAATTTATCCCATGTCCCATAAGAATAAATATATCATGGTTTGCAAAAACTACTTTACCAAATGGGTAGAAGCTAAAGCATTGTTTAGGTCCACACATAAATCTGTGGTAGAATTTATATATGAAGAAATATTCACTCGATTTGGAGTTCCAAGAGAAATCGTTACTCACCAAGGCTCGCAATTCACCTCTAAATTAATGAAAGAGCTTATCATGAAATATAGTATATGACATTGTAAATCCTCATCTTACCATCCACAAGCCAATGGCCAGGTAGAATAAACCAATAAGGTATTGGAAGCTATCTTAACTGAAACTATTCAACTACATCATTAGGATTGGGCAGATAGACTCCCAGAGGCCTTGTGGGCCTATAGGATAAGATGGAGAAACACTACTGGACATACCCCTTATGAGTTAGTATATGGAAAGCAGGTCTTTTTAACTAAGAAGTTACAAGTTAAGACCTTTCGCATGCCTGCACAATTAGGCATGGATTTGGATGAGGCAAAGAAACAACGAGTTTTACATATTAATGAGTTAGATGAAATTAGATAGGATGGACTTCAAAGAACAATGTTAATACATAATCAACAAAATAAATGGCATAATAAATTTAAAAATTAAAATCAATTTAATACTGGGGATTGGGCATTACTATTTGACTNATGGAATTCAAAGAACAATGTTAATACATAATCAACAAAATAAATGGCATAATAAATTTAAAAATTAAAATCAATTTAATACTGGGGATTGGGCATTACTATTTGACTCAAGGTACAAAAGCTTTAAAGGAAAATTAACTACCTGTTGGATGGGCCCATATGAAGTAGTTACATATCTCAATAATGGGTCAGTCGAAATTAAGAGAATTGATGGTTCAAAAGTTTCCTTTGTAGTAAATGGAAACAAAATTAGACTTTACTACCAACCAATATCTAAATAGGATTCCGTACAAAATATCTTACAGCAGAAGGAGATGGAATTGGTTGAAGAGGAAATTGTTCCTCTTCCTCCTAATCCTTAAATTTATTATGGGTTGTCATTACTTTTTTATGTGTAGATATGTTTTTGTTTGCTTGAATAAATAAGAGTCATTTCTAAAAAATTAACTGCATTTATATAGAGGATTCATTTCCATGACCACCTATTGCAGTGTTGTCAATTAAAACAGGAAGATTCTTTTCCTTTTTCTCATTTTTATGAATGATTTTTTAATAAATATGAATCATCTAACAAGTGATTTTTCCGTTGATTACAAGTACTTTATCTCTATAAGAATCTCATGAGGTACTATCTGAAAAGGGAAGTGCACTAAAAGACTCATAATGTATCTTAAATCTTTTAGGGTACTTTAGAAAATTGAAAGTTTATAGTGAAAATTAAAAAGTTATCTAGATATCATTTTCTCTATGATTCGTTATGATTTTATATATGGTATTTTGATTCAGACATGTACAATTCTGATTTATTGGAGAAGTTGCTTGAAAGACCAACTTTAATCATCATGTTCTTTAGATTCTCATCTTACACCTATGGACTACTAGTTCATCCTATACTTATTATCAAAACTTGTCTCTTAAGAATTTTTGTGGTAACCGAGAGTAAGAAATTTTTTTTCTTGTTGGGAACATTATAATATTTTATGAACAAGATAGACTAAGGGGCCAAGAGGCAACTTTAAGTTATTCTCTTTTGACCTAACCTATGATTTTGGCCATTATAAAATTTACTTATAAGATTTACTCTAGAAAGTTGAATTGTGTGTTTAGTAGGCTTAACATGCTCTAGTACCGATCATATTCCATATAATTAAAATAATTATATGAGGCAAACCTGCCGGGGTACTGAACAGGCCTGCTGGATTTAGGGCTATGCTTGCATGGTACCAAGATAAACTTGTCGGGGTACTGAACATGCATGCTAGCAGTGGAGAAAAATCGGGTAAAAGAGATCTGGTTGATGCACCACTATGCACAATGTTCGTAAAAAATGGTAATATATACATAACAAAAATAGAATATAAATACATGTTTAGGCCAATTGTTTGTGAGGTTATGAGAGGATGGATATAAGTTGGCTTGGACTTGTCCATCTAATTCAACCAATACCTAGGATATGATTATCCTATGAATGGGACCCATAGCTATAAAATCTCACAAACTCCATAGGTTAAACTAAAAATATTATTGATATGACAAGAAATCCATACAGTGAGGCATGGATGACTAGCTTTTCCTATGGAATTTTTCGAGTTATATTATCATTATTCATTTGGTTTTTATAAGCACTATTATTTTTCTGATGAATGTACATATCTGCATCATTTCCATTTATTTGTTAGTTTCTCTTTTTCTTGCAAAATAATAACAACATGGTAGAACTTCATATTAAACTATTTTGCAATTACTTGGTTTTTCTCACATGGCTTGAGGACATGCCATATTTTTGGTTTGGGGGTGGAATATTAATATTGTCTTTATTTTTCTAACTATTCATAAAAGGTTTATTTATCTCTAACAAATGCCAAGTGTTTTCAGGATGATGCAAGTAGCAAGACCTGGTCCTAATCTTGGATGAATAAGGAAAAACACAATTGAAGTTTCAATAGAGTTATTCCATATGATCCTCTTGTGGGATAGAAGCCTACAAAAATTCACTACATGATTAGCAGTAAACCGATCCAACAAAGAACTTGGTCCTAATATTATATGAATAAGGAAAAACACAATTGACGATTCAATAGAGTTGTTCCATATGATCCTCTAAGGAAAAACACAATTGAAGATTCAATAGGGTTGTTCCATATGATCGTCTTATGGGATGGTAGCCTGCAAAAATTCACTACATGATTAGCAGCAAGCCGATCCAGCAAAGCATATTTTATAGAAAATCCATAAGAAGAATGTTATGGAGGACCATATGAACGGTCGAATGCTAGTCTGAATGGAATGCCAAATGATGATCTGAAGAAAAACTTTGATATTATAGCACTAATGGTTAAGTGTGTTAAGATGTTAGCTTAATTTTGTTTTTGGGAAAAAAGTTAATTTACCTGAGCTATATCCATAATTATCAAGTCACATCTACATTCTTATAAGAGCATTATGAATTTATTAAGACTAATCTCGATCTATGATTTTGTATTATTTTGACATGATACGATATTGTTTAAGTCCATATCGATGTGATATGAACTTAGGAACTTTTCAGCCATCATTATACTACCATCACACTTATCGTCTTATCCTCTTCCACCCATAAACCATCAAGTGATCGATCCCCGTGTTAATTCAAGTTAGTATGGTTGTGAATGTGGTTTATGAAATTGCATTGATTAATATGATAACCTTGTCCAAAATTTTACTTTGGACATGTTTGAACTGATCAAAACCTTACAAACTCATCATTGTATGTGTCTTTTGACAACACACGATTCAAGATTCGCCATGATGGCACAATAATCTAAACGTGCCAAGTGTCTACTGTGATCATTAACTCACCCATATGGAGCACATTTTAAACGCATCTTCTCATGATGTTATTTCCATTATGTCACCCTCACTTACTGTTGTCCTTGCAGAGTCATTTTAGTCACCATATTCCTGTACCCTTTGCCAACCTTGCATCCTCTCTTCTCTCTAAACAATGATGAACCGTCTTGAGCCCAAGAATTATCAAGATCTGTTACAAATGCCATAGTTTTGAGAATGTAGTGATATTTTATTCCCGTCTAGGTGGAACCCATTTCTTCACTCATTGCAAGGGTGTGACAAAGAAATTTTGCTGCTTTCTGTGATGGGTTTTGGTGGTAAGTTGGCCAAGGTTGGTCATCTCATTTTCCAGGTAACCAAGGAGACTATTTCCGTCAATATGAAGCTCCCAAGAGAAGTCACTTGTAGGAACAAACACTAGTTTCTCCCTTGTTCATCCCATAAATTCTCTCTCAAGTGACAATTCCAGCATGATGCAGGCGTCAAAGGATTCCATCAAGAATGGACTAAGCTTAAGTACCTTAACCCTTTCTTTGTCATCATCCGTCTTACCGAGTACTGTGAGTAGAACCATCGAGCGAAAGAGGAGGAGAATGACTCTATGTTGGCATGCAATTTGTTATTTGTAATAATGGTTGACAATTTTAGGAGCAGTCGACCACTAAAAGGGTCGACCTACTCATCCTTGTAAACGCTATATATACCTACCTCCAAGAAAGAGCATAGTTAGCTAGCATATCAATCAGTCCATGTTAGGAGAGAAACTCTGTAATATTGTTCTAAACTTTAATACAAGTTAATATTTCTATTATTCATACATGTTCCCATCTCCGTGAGTGATTGAAGTGCAACCTTGATTGCTAAGAGGGCCCCTCAACATCCAATGATCTACATTTCTGTGTGTATTTTCGTCATTCCTTTCTTGCAATTAGCATAGTTTCATTTTTGTTTACTTAAGTAATTGAGTTTCTTGTAATTGTTTGTTTTATTATTTCCTGTAGCATTTGTTTTGTTGTTAATATAGTTTCAGTTACAGCATTACGTGACTAGTTGCGCACATAGTTAGTTTCCTTTCCTATCTTTTTATAGCTTATTGTTCAGTTTATATTGATAGTTACATAGGATCTAAACTGCTTTATAACTTAGAATTAATTTACAGTAGATTGATTTTTGTTAAGTTTTGCCTGGTTATAGATTTTCTTTGGTTACACTTTCGTTTGTTTTATAATGCAATAAACAATAGTTTCTTTATAATCATGAACTAGTATAAGTCTTTTCATTGTAGGTTTGAATATTGAACGAGTTTATTTACTTCCTTTTATGCATCTGGTTTTCATATGCACAAAATCAGCTGATAATTAGATCATTTAGGCCACATTCCACTATTTTTTGTATATAGACTGTCATTCATATCGGTTGCTCAACCTTTCATTTAGACCATTCATTCAGTTTGTTATCCAGTCTTTCATTCAGTCTTTGGTGTTCCCATCTCATTTTAAGCTTGTTTGAAGGTTTTTATTCTTTGTCTTTTGAATTCTATTCTACTTTCGTAATTAGATAAGGTTATATTTACCATTGGAATCTTAGATTAGGTTATTCAAAGTGTTTATCAAGTTTCATCCTTATCTTTCGGCTCTTCTTATCTTAGTATGCCTTGAATTATACTATGTTCTTTTTTTTTGGTTTTTGATCTTCTCACTTATTACTATTATAACATTTGATAAGTATATCTCCAGTATAGTTTATCTTTGTGTATATATTTGTGTTTAGAAGAGCTTCTTTATTAAGTTTTCTACTTTCTTCTTTACTAAGTTTTGTTCATTAAGTTCGCTACTTGCTTCTTTCATTAAGTTTTTACTTGTTTATAAGTTATATTTTCCATTACATATGTTTCATTATAAGAATAGTTTATTTATAAAAGTAATCCTTAAAAAGAATGTTGTTTCCTAATAGATTAGTTGTTTATAATACCTTTCTTAGTTAAGAGTCATTTGCTTATGGAATAAATCACCATGTTTACCATCACCTGTAATTGGCATTCCTTAGTTTGCACATATTTATAGAAGTTAAATTAGATTTAGTGCCACTCAGTTTCTTTACTTCTTTTGAAAGCCAGTTTCACACTACTCCTTCTCCAGTTCTGATTACAATGAATGCATATTCTCAGAACCCCCGAGGAGACTGGAACTAGTGGAACTAGATAGATTAGTTTAATTGTTATGTACATTTGATTAGTTGTATGTATAGTTTAATTATTGAATTTTGTAAAGTATATCAAGTTGTTTCAATCTTGTTTCCAATAGTATAATGCCTTGTATAGTTAGTTTCTGAAGTTGTTTATGAATCTTTCTAATTCTCAGACTAAGAAGTGAAATAGTTGAGTAATAGGAAGTTTACTTTCTTATAATATTATTGTTTATATATTTACTTTTAAGTATTTTTTTATAGAGTAGAGTAGTATAGGTTAATACTGCTCTAGTATAATACTCTATTTCAGTTTAATGACATTAATAGTTGACTTTCTAAGAGTTTGACTTGGTTTTTCATTTTGAAAGTTCTTTCAATCTTTTCTTTGTTAAAATATTTCCACGACATTATAGGAACCCCTCTAGCTTCGCATATATTTTGTGTCAACTCTATGTTTACCAACCTCAATTGATAATTAAATATTTGGTGAATTAATCAAGACATGATAACACCCAATAAAAGGGATTGTCAGACGTGTCATTAACAAGAACACATCCTACACACACATGCAAAGAGTATAACATATACCCACAAAAAATAATTTTTTGTTGCAACATTGTAGATATGTAGCATGGCTTGTTATACATCATTTTTATAGACTTCTAATGTCATGCATTCTATAGGAACACTTTATGAAAAAAGAGAATATAGGGCATACCTAAACTAGTAAATAAATCTATGTGTAGGATAGTCTTGTACATTAGGGATGCTCTTGCATTAGACTACCATGATTGAAAATTTGAGCATCTTGCTAAAAATGTAAGTGAAACACTTGTTCATACTAGACATCCTCATATTAACATCTATGTTTCTAATATCCACAACATTTCCCTTACTCTTCTAACCTACCATTGTACTGCATCTACCCCACTGTCCAATGTTTATTTATTTTATTGTGAATCCATTCCAGAAGTTTGTTCCACCTCAATTTATTTTACACCAACAGTTCTTAAGGCCTTAATGTCCTTCCTTTAAGGAACCATTTTATTTACCAATGAACTAATTAACTAAGTATACAATTTTCTTCTCTGTCAACTTTTACTTCTGCTATCCTCCTCTTGGAAAAAACTTCTATTGGGGCTCGGACCTTGAAGGTCCTTAATTTTGGCAACCCCACAGTTTTGGTGCGAAGCTTGTAAGTGGAGTCACGGTCCAAAATAGTCTTAGGGGCTTCGGGGTTGGGTTGAAGCCCCTCTGTTTGTAAATGTCCCATGGTTTAAACCCATGGTTTAAGCCCATGCTTTAAGCCCATGGTATTGTAATAGTGCACTTGTATAAATAGGCACTAATGTAAAGGAGTCAAGGATGATTTTTGTTATGATATGATGTGATGCGAAGAAGCTAAGGTCTATTTTTGGGTTTAAGGTTAAGTCCCAGCTGAGTGCATGGACGACCTCTGTAGCTGAGTGCATAGAGGGTTTTGGGAGAAACGTTTTGCAGCTAAGTGTGCAGTTTTGGGTTGTTGAGAAGATCTGCAGCTGAGTGCGCAGATCAGAACTGTTGTTTTGTAAAGTGTTGAATATAAATGCAGTTTTGTGGACGTAGCCCCTACACTGGGGGTGAACCACGTACATCTTGTGTTGTGGTGGTTCTTTTTATTTTTGTTCCTATTATGTTTTTATGCATTTGATAAGTAGGTGAATGATAAGTAAGATATATTGCTAAGTACTAACTTCGCTTTGAATTCCCAGTTAAGGGTTAAGCAAGAAACTGTCCTTTTATCTAAACTGCGAAGCTATTTAAGTGAATGTTGAAGCTTTGTATTGTATAATTATTATTTGTTAAGGCTAAAGGTACAGTAATATCCCTCTTTCACCTGCAGAAACCTGATTCTGCGGCACCCCATAGCTGTTTCGGGTGAGACTGCAACATGTTCGCNCTTTGTTAAGGCTAAAGGTACAGTAATATCCCTCTTTCACCTGCAGAAACCTGATTCTGCGGCACCCCATAGCTGTTTCGGGTGAGACTGCAACATGTTCGCAGGTTTTTGCTGAAAGGGCCAACACTATGGGTCTGTTTGTTGGTGTGAAGATAGAAGCATAAGAACCTGGGTCTGCCCTAAGCCCAACAAATTGGCTCTATTGCCGGTTGAACCGGTATCTGCTTCAAGAGGGATCTACGTCGTACCTGGAGGGATATGTTTTGGAGGCCCTCAGTAAAAGAAATCAGTGACTGTGTTGGAGATACTTATCTGAAATTTGCTAAACAAGAGAATAAGGACCCTCGTTGTAGCTCAGATAACTTCTTGCAAAGGTACGTTTTTACTGATATTTATGAAATTTTGTTTTCTAGTATCCATATAGAATTGCACCAGTGGTTATCCAGGTTGACAGAAAGAAAGAAAACTTCAAAGAAGATCATTCTCTTGACTGGACCCCTGAAAGAATTAAGCTGTTGAAAAGTACGAGCAACACGGTATCAAGAGCTGTTGACTTCTGGACAATGGGAACCCTTGAAGCATTTGTGACAGAGTTCACCATCGACACACATACTTCTTTCAGCGAAGCAGAAAGACAGTTTTTCAAAGGACCAAGGGGTAAGTACCTAAATTCATTAAGTCTAAAAATTAAAATGCTCTTGGCTAAGAAAGGCATATTGCTTATCCAATTAGATTGCTAGATTTATTGCTACTAACTTATGTTTGGAAGTGAAAGTGACTTCGACGAGCAAAGTGGATTGATTCGCAACAGTAAAAGATATAAGAGGACTCTTGGATCCTATACCCTAGGCCAGAATACTGATTATACCTCATTAAGTCCAGAAGAATTGGAATATGAAGAAACCCCTTTTGTTAGAAACCCTCCTATAACTCCGCAGTGAAGATCTGTTATCCCTGAGAACCCTTCAGAGTCTAAAAGTAATCCTAGCCCAAGTAGTCCTGTCGTAGGTCAGTCTACCTTAGCAAGTTTCCTTCCTCCTATTACCAGTCTCCCTCCTCCTCCCCCCCCCCCCCCCCCCCCCCCCCCCCCCCCCCCCCCCCCCCCTCAATCCACTATGGCCCATATGAATGATGATATCAAGATCCCAGTCTTTAAAGGAACTGGATCAGAGGATCCAGAGTAGTTTTGGTTCTTATACGAAGCTGTTTGGACTGCTAAGAATATTATTGATCAAAATACAAGAACAATGTAGCTGGTCACCTCTTTCAGAGACAGAGATTTGGCATGGTTTATGAATTTTTTCAGTACTTAGAACTATATCTTGGATGATATTAAAAAATCAATGATCAAAGAAGTCAAGAAGCCTAAATCAGAGTCACAGTGTATAACTGAACTAAAAGAAATTCAACAGAAGCAAGGTGAATCAGTTTGGGACTTTGATCAGAGGTTCAAGGTTTTGTTGTATCAAGTTAGTTTCACTATTGGACCAGAACAACNGAAAGAAATTCAACAGAAGCAAGGTGAATCAGTTTGGGACTTTGATCAGAGGTTCAAGGTTTTGTTGTATCAAGTTAGTTTCACTATTGGACCAGAACAACATAAAGAATGGTTCATTGCAGCACTATTGCCTCATATTAGGACTCCACTTATGCAACAGAAGGTTGCTGATCAGCAAAAGGTGTTGGAAATTGCTATGAAACTTGAAACAGCTCCTGTTGGAGATAATTCTATAATAGCCTAGATATAGGCACAGTTAGCAGAAATGACTTTCGAGCTTCACGACATGAAAAAAGGGAAATCTATTCGAGAAGAGGTTTGGTGTACACGATGTAAGACAGAAGGTCATGACAAAGAACAGTGTCCTACATTAATAAATTATTTGAATACTAGTGCACCAAACCCGTTTAACCCTAATGTCCTATATTGTGAGATTTGTAGAACAACTGGCCAACATCAACCTAAATATTGCTATTTGCTGCAGAGATATGTTCAAGTACCTAAGAATCCCTACTACAAGTTCTGTAAGTCAGTTGGACACAACAAAGATGAATGTCGTAGCTTTGACCTCATGAGAGAGCGAACCTATGATGCTTATCGGGTGCAACCCGATGCACAAGACAATCATGGATATGGTTACTGTGGTAGTACACCAGGTCCAGGGAATTTCAGAGGTCGTGGTCATGGTTGTATGCCTGGAAGAGGACGAGGCCAGATTATTTGCTATAACTGTAATCAGGCAGGACATGTAGCTAGAGACTGTCAAAACCCAACTACGACATGTCGATATTGGAGAGTAGTTGATCATGTGATTGAACAATTCCCACATTTGATAACCATGATACAAGAAACAAATGGTGCTCCTACTCAGAATATTCAGATGATTGCTGTAGAGAAAAGACCTGGCCCAGCCATTAACGTTGTTACAAGGAGTGGAACTATGATGCAAGTGCAGAATAAGGGGAAACAGCCTAACGAGGCTTGGGTCCATAAGACCCTAGAGAAAATCCCAGCCTTCAATGTTGGAAGAGAAAAAGGAACATTTATGGAAGCTAAAAAAGACTTTGCTGGTCCAAGAACATCAGTAGCAACTACGCAACAGCATTAATAGTAGTTACAGTTTCAAGAAGCTTTGCCGGATCAAGTAAGTACACTGACATCATTTTTACAGAGTTGTATGAAGCTATTAAGAAATCAAAATGCTTTGAATGAGTTACAGAAAGTTATTCAGTCTTGCGAACCTCAGCGAAGCTCTAATAAAGGAAAAACTGTTAATAGAGTTAGAAGGACTGGAAGAGAAATGAGATTGCATGCTCAGATAGGAGATTATGACATGACTGATATCATTTTAGACCTGGGATCAGAAGTGAATGTCATAACTAAGAAGACATGGGAACAAATGGGAAAACCTATGCTTGAATGGCCCCCTATACAGTTGAGATTATCCAATCAGCAGAAGATTGTGCCCTTCGGAAGATTCCCTAGTGTACTAGTGGATATTGATGGAGTTAGTACCTTAGAAAATTTTGAAGTCATTGAAATAATTGATGATAGAAACCCCTATCCAGCCTTGCTAGGAATTGAATGGGCAATAGACAATTATGCAGTAATCAACCTTAAGAATAGACAGATGACTTTTGAAGGAAAAGGCTTGAGAGTCATAGTACCGTTGGACCCTTCTGAAGGAGAAAGGTATAGAGAGCCAGTCAGAGATGAAGATCAGGATGTTTTAGATCATATTTACAACATCACAACTAAAGAAGAAGACTATGTTAACCCTACTGCTAAATGTATAATGGATTGGTAGTGTGAAATTTCTTGCATGACTGATTCAGACGAAGGCCTAGAGAATTGGCAGAATCGACTTTATGAGCTGCATGGACATCAATGTGCAAGAATTACCAAGTCTATGAGATGGGTTGGCTCACAGCCAAGAATATTACCTACTTTTGATGGCTTGACAAACCCAGAAGATTTTCTTGTACAATTCTCAGAGCAAGTACCAGATTCATAGAAAATGGAGACTCTAGACTCAGTATTCAGAGCCACAGCTGCCAGATGGTGGAATGGTCATAAAAAGTATATTCATATTTGGAGAGCTTTCCAAACGTTTCTTCGCCTGAGATTCATGGATCAACCTCGGGAGGTACGAAGTAGATTTAATGGTAAGACTAGCCCTCAGTAAGATTTGGAGCAGTGTTATGNCTTGCCAAACGTTTCTTCGCCTGAGATTCATGGATCAACCTCGGGAGGTACGAAGTAGATTTAATGGTAAGACTAGCCCTCAGTAAGATTTGGAGCAGTGTTATGAAGCATGGAAGCATGTACCTTGTGAAGAATGGGTACATAGGTTTGTACACACTCTGGAACCTATAGCAAAGAATTGGTATGCGGAGGTGGAGCTTCATCATGGTATTGTAAGTTGGGTTAGCCTTATTGATAGTTTTGTGCTCGCATTTTCTATTAATGAGGTTTGCCCTGCCTTGGACGGAGCTATTAGGTTGATCCATACTAAGGTGTTTGATGATAAAGAAATAGCCGATTACCAACCTGATTCAAAGGGACAAGAAGCTAATGCAGTAGAATGTTATAACCTCGCCATTGATGAAGATGATGACCCTCGCAACATTAATATTCCTAAGTCAGAAGGACATTACAAAGTGCATGGACCAGTAGTTGAATCACCTAAAGTAACTCAGCCCTTGAAGACAAGGAAAGTAAACATTGGATCAGAAGAAATCCCTAAGTACGCTACCATTGGAGATTATTGGGATGAAGAAATGGTGAGCAAAGTGACTGAACTCCTCCATGAGTATCAGGACCTATTTTTGACAAAGTTTGCAAAAATGAAAGGTATCCTTGGTGATATAGGAGTAATAAAAATCCCTTTGAAAGCTGATGCGAAACCTGTGAAGTAGTGCCCTTATAGGCTGAACCCTAAGTATAAAGAAAAAGTCAGGATGGAGCTAGATAAGATGCTCACTACATGAATCATTAAGCCTGTCGAAGAGTCTTAATGGGTCAGCCCTATGGTAGTATAAGAAAAGAAGACCAAGGGAGAAATCAAAATCTGTGTTGATCTGAAGAAGCTGAATGATGCCTGTTTACATGATCCTTTTCCTAATCCCTTTACAGATCAAGTTTTAGAGAATGTCAGAGGTCAAGAAGTGTATTCTTTCACTGATGGATTTTCAGGTTAACATCAGATCAGAATTGCTTCAGAGGATCGACATAAAACAACCTTCGCTACAGANTTTAGACAATGTCAGAGGTCAAGAAGTGTATTCTTTCACTGATGGATTTTCAGGTTAACATCAGATCAGAATTGCTTCAGAGGATCGACATAAAACAACCTTCGCTACAGAAATGGGATCTTTTTAGTATACTATTATGCCCTTTGGATTGAAGAATGCACCTGCTATGTTTTCCAGAGTAGTCATATCTACATTTAAGGAATTTATTCATAAGTTCTTGGAAGTTTGCTTTGATGATTGAACTATATTTGGTTTATTGAAAGATCATATAGCCAGTTTAAGACTTATGCTGGACAAGTGTAGACAACATTAGATTTCATTGAACCTGAAGAAGTGTATCTTTTGTGCACCTTTTGGAATTCTGCTAGGTCACATTGTATGCAAGCAAGGATTGATGGTGGATCCTGTGAAGATAACCATTATTGTGAACTTGCCACCTCTGAATTCTGTTAAGCAACTTAGCACTACGCTTGGTCATACTCGATATTACAGGAAATTCATTAAAGGATATGCTCAGATTATAGCCCCTATGGAAAAGAAATTGAAGAAAGATATTAAGTTTGAGTGGACACCTGAATGTCAGGAAAGCTTGGATATTTTGAAAGAAAAGATGGCAACTGCCCCTATATTAGTCTTCCCTAACTGGAATAAGGAGTTTCATGTTCATGTCGATGCATCTTCCATTGCTTTAGGTGTAGTATTAGCTTAGTCAGGTGAAGGTAATATTAATCACCCTATTGCTTTTGCAAGTAGAAAATTGTCCACAGTAGAAAAGAATTATACTATGACAGAACGAGAAGGTCTAGCTATGGTTTATGCCTTGCAGAAGTTTTGACATTATTTGTTAGGATCTCATTTTAAGATGTTAACTTACCATTCTGCTCTGAAGTATTTGGTTAAAAATCCTGTGTTAGGTGGAAGGATATGCAGATGGCTGATTTTGTTTCAGGATTATGACTTTGAGATCATAGTTAAGACAGGAAGACTTAACCTAGGGCCTGACCACTTGTTGAGGCTCGATTTAAGAGAAGAGCCCACTAGTTTGGACGAAGGTCTTTCTGATGCCCATTTGTTTGCCATCCAGATGGTTGATGACTATTTTCAGGATATTGTTCAGTACTTGTCTACAGGTTTTGCACCCTCTGATATGACAACATAGTAGAAGAAGCAGCTGGTGGTTAGAGCACCTAACTTTACCTTGATAGCAGGACAACTATATAAGATGGGACCAGATGAAATACTGCACAGATGTGTCCTGGAGCATGAAAAGCCATTGATTTTGGCTGAGGCGCATTCTGGAGTAGCAGGAGGCCATTATGCAGGAAAAGCTACGGCACAGAAGATTCTGACAGCTAGATTGTGTTGGCCTACGATTCATAAGGATGCAGAAGAGTATTGCCACAGCTGCGATATCTGTCAGAGGACAGGAAAACCATCCAGGAGGGATGAGATGCCTCTGGTTCCATAGGTAACTTTCCAAGCATTTGACAAATGGGCTATTGATTTTGTTGGACCAATCAATCCCCCTGCAAATAAATCTGGAGCAAGATACATTATTACAGCAACTGATTACCTTACTCGTTGGGATGAAGCTCACCCAGTCAAGGACTGTAGCGCTGCTACAGTTGTGAAGTTCATATTTGATAATATCTTGTTGAGGTTTGGGTGTCCTAGACTTCTTATGAGTGATCAAGGATCACATTTTCTGAATAAGACTATTGAAGCATTGACCAAAGAATTTCAAGTATATCATCAAAAGAGTACTGCCTACCATCCTCAAGCAAATGGAACTGTCGAAGCCTTTAACAAGATCCTTGAGCATGCTCTGATGAAGGTTTGCAATGTTAACAGAAATGATTGGGATCTTAGAATTCCAACAGTATTATGGGCTTATAGAACCACTTGCAAGAAGTTAACAGGCCATACACCTTTTAGGCTGGTATATGGACAGGAAGCAGTTATGCCCATGGAGTACATTGTTCCTCACCTTAAAATATCTACCTTCACAGGGATGGATGATCCAGCCGTGTTGAATGAAAGGCTAGCGAAGATACTGGAACTAGAAGAAGACAGATCCATTGCAGGTTTCCAGCAGCAAGTATAGAAAGCTAGATAAAAAGTATGGCATGATAGACACATTAAGAAGAAGAATTTTTAGAATGGTGATATTGTGCTCTTGTATGATAGTAAATTTATGAAGTTCCCAGGTAAGTTCAAGACACATTGGAAAGGACCTTACATAGTTCTGAAAGTTACCGATGGTGGTGCAGTTCAGTTAGCTAAATTAAATGGAGAAATTTTGCCCTCCATGGTGAATGAGAGTAGATTAAAGAAGTAGAGGGACAGGCCTGTACCCCCCTGACCCAAAGTAATAGCAAGAATAAGAGTCTAAGTACCAAGAATAGTTGAAATTCAGTACTAGACTATAATGAAGTTGTTCTCAGAGAGCTTGGGTAGATTGTGGGAAAACTTATGAAGTGTCAAAGCTTGTGTTAGGATGTGTCGAAGGTCTATATTGTGTCGGAGGTCCTTAGTGTGGCAAAGCTAAAATTAGTGGTTGTGCTGAATAAGAAAGGTGTGTCGAAGCTTAAAATGCGACTGTTGGAAAAAAACAGATTTGGCGGTGCCGGTACGTTAACTGTATTAACTGCCTGTAATGATGAGATTTTGGGAAATCTAGCGTCGTTTGGACAAGATCTACCACCGCTCTGTCATATTTGGTGTCTTTAATGCACAGTGATGGCATATTTGGTCATTGGATTCTATAAGAAGACACCCAGGCCTACGAATTTTGCATTATGCATTTTCTTGAGTTGAGTCCATGTCAGCTGATCATGAAGTCCAGCAATTGCTGAAAGAGTTAGAAAGAGGGATCTGCAGAACCTTATGAGCAACCCACCCGCATCCGCACCTCGTGAAGAGACTCCCCCAGCACCAGATCAATCGATGCAGACATGATCAACCAGAAATAAATTTAAGGCTGAAGTTCACTCTAAGCAGAACGAAAAAAGACACAAGCCATTAGGAAAGACACCAGAGGATCCCGAGATGAATCCTCTTGGTTCGGCATGGCTCCCACTTGAAGATTTCCAAGACTACGGTGAGGATGAGAACATTACGTCGTAGTGTCCACCATATCTTCTGCATGTTCAACCAGGAGTTGAGCACTATTGCGGACAACCAGCTTAAAGTATTGAAGGAGTATGATGCATTTGCGCAGGAAAAGGCCAATGAAGCATCTGCAGCAATAGTGCAGGAGATAGTGGAGAAGGAGCAAGCAGCTGAAGATATCATGCGCAGCCTCAACACACAATTTACTATCTTTTCCAAAAATATTCTTCCACTAGAAAAGCAGCAGAGTGTCCCAGGACGGGACACTGGTGAGTCTTAGGGGCCTGTTGGGGCTTGGACCTTGAAGGTCCTTAATTTTGGCAACTCCGCGGTTTTGGTGCGAATATTGTAAGAGGAATTGCGGTCCAAAATAGTCTTAGGGTCTTCGGGGTTGGGTCAAAGCCCCTCTTTTTGTAAATATCCCATGGTTTTTGGGTACCCATGGTTTAAACCCATGGTTTAAGCCCATGGTTTAAGCCCATGGAATTGTAATAGTGCACTTGTATAAATAGGAATTGATGTAAAGGAGTCAAGGACAATTTCTTTTATGATATGATGTGATGCGAAGAAGCTAAGGTCTAATTTTGGGTTTAAGGTTAAGTCCCAGTTGAGTGCATGGACGACCTCTGTAGTTGAGTGCACAGAGGGTTTTGGGAGAAAGGTTCTGCAACTAAGTGTGCATTTTTGGGATGTTGAGAAGATCTACAGCTGAGTGCGTNGCTGAGTGCATGGACGACCTCTGTAGTTGAGTGCACAGAGGGTTTTGGGAGAAAGGTTCTGCAACTAAGTGTGCATTTTTGGGATGTTGAGAAGATCTACAGCTGAGTGCGTAGATCAGAACTGTTGTTTTGTAAAGTCCTAAATATAAACACAGTTCTGTGGACGTAGCCCCTACACTGGGGGTGAACCACGTACATCTTGTGTTGTGGTGGTTCTTTTTACTTTTGTTCCTGTTATGTTTTTATGCATTTGATAAGTAGGTGAATGACAAGTAAGATATATTGCTAAGTACTAACTTCACTTTGAATTCCCAGTTAAGGGTTAAGTAAGAAATTGTCTTTTTATCTAAACTGCGAAGCTATTTAAGTGAATGTCGAAGCTCTGTATTATGTAATTATTCTTTGTTAAGGATAAAGGTACAGTAATATCTCTCTTTCGCCTGCAGAAAACTGATTCTGCAGCACCCCATAGTTGTTTTGGGTGAGACTGCAACCTATTCGTAGGTTGTTTCTAAAAGGGCCAACACTATGGGTCTGTTTGTTGGTGCAAAGATAGAAGCATAAGATCCTGGGTCTGCCCTAAGCCCAACAACTCCCACCTTCTCTTTGACAATTTCTGCAAACATACAACCACTCAAAAAATTATGAGAATTACAATTTATTATTTTCTCCTTTGAAATTGATGCTACTATAACACTCATTTTTTGTATATTTATACACTTTATTTCACTGCTACACATGTTATTCTTTCTCCACTCCCTTCACATATGTCAAGATTGTCCCATTTATAGCCTCATCCACTTCGTTATTAAGAGTATGTAATTTGAATTTGTTTCCATATTTTTAAAATTAATAGGTGTTCATCCTCCCATCATCCATGACCATTTTCTCAAATCACCCTACCCCCCCCCGGCCCTGCCCCCCCCAAAAAAGTGTGACATGCATCCACATTGGAAAAAAAAACAAATAAAATTATATCATTATAATCCCCAATATTAAAAAAACCAAGTATCTTTTTGTTTATATTTACCCTATGCCATTTTGTAACCATGACACCTTATATAAATTTGCATGAGGTGTACACATGAATTTTAATTTGTGAACAAATTTAGTAAACACCACATTATCAGAACTACCACTATTGATAAACAAATCACAATGCCTATCTTCTATTTTACATTTTTCTCTGAAGAGTGTCTTCTTGTGTTCTAGTTATATCTCAACATATTTATCAAGCTACAAAAACATGTTCCTCATCATTATATTTTTACCTTGCTTTGATACCAATTCAATCAACTCACTTATTTATAGTATCGTTCTTTATTCAACCATATGTGTCCTCCCTATTTTTATTCTTTTGTCCTCCACAATTAATGGGAATTCAAATTTCATAACTCCTTACACTCCACATATGAATAAAATTCCTTCAATTTTCATCCCCATCTTCCTCTTACCAATCAACCTCATCCTCTATCAACATTATCTCCTCCTCCAACACACAAGGCCATAGCACTGGCATTGCTTTCACCTTTCTCAACTTGCTTTTATTTCTGCTGCCTTTTTCTATATCCTAGAGATTTGTTTAAATTATGATCTCTCCTCAACAATTTATCCTTAGCTTTCAATGCTTCTTTAAAATCATCTTCCACTAAATTTGTAAATTCAAAATAGTATAAATTGTAGTGTAGTCTTGAATTGAATAACTTAAGCCATTCACATAACTAGCAATGGATTCTGGAATCTCTTCATTATTTCTAGACCTAATAGAAATCGTGTAAAATTCCTTTTTGTACTCCTTTATTGACATATTCAGTGGCATCATATTTTTCAATATTCTCAATAGATTAAAAACATAATCCACAAGTAAAAAATTACATTTCATTTATGGCACCATCCTATCCGAGGTTTTGATATTCCCTCTAGAACTACATTCTCTACTAAAATGCAACTTATCACACGACAAAGATGCATGATTTCTTCAATTTTATTCTAAGAAACCTAAACTTCATTGAATCTCTAATCTATTCAAACTCAAATAAATTTTCCATTTCCCCCATAGAATCTATCAATTCCTTAGAATTTATACTTCCAGGATAGATTGGACTATGAAGTTTAGTATTACCACCAATACCGTTGATTGCTCAGACCATTCTTCCTACCACTGGCATGTTATCGTTAGTTTATTCTTTTGTATTCTTTGATTGTTCTTCATCATCACAATTGTATTGCATGACATCTGCAACACCTCTCCTATGGGATTCCTCTATGGAATCTACTCTATCGATCATTTACCTCACCATTTCTATAAGCTCATTCATATATTCTACAACCTTTGGTCTTACAAGTATTCCATGATCCTCTCCTCTATTTTCCATCACTCTGATTCTTATTTGAAATCTCTTTTTGCATGCTCCCACATCAACACCATCCACATATTATTCAATCTGCAATGACAATTTTTGTGTCCCCCCCACCATAGGTTCATCCAGTTTTGATTCTACTTGATGCAGAAAGAAACTGAACTCTGAACACAGATACGCACAATAAAACTATACACACATGATTAAAATAATAACAAAACTTCATATCGATAGAACACACACACATTCATAGAGACAACAACAATTCAAAAATATGTGTTTATTGANTATGCACAATAAAACTATACACACATGATTAAAATAATAACAAAACTTCATATCGATAGAACACACACACATTCATAGAGACAACAACAATTCAAAAATATGTGTTTATTGATGATGGATTCTTCCCAAGTTACATTCAAAAAAGAAAGTCTCTTGAACCCAAGTCCTCACTAATACTATATAAATTTAAACTAACAACTCACAATCCTCTCCCCTCTATTCCCTCACAACATCAAGGAACTTACATATGTATAAATGTTGAACAAATACCAAACAATTCAATTACCAATTATTTGGTTTCAAATTTAGGGCAAGGGATAACCTCACATTCCTAACTTTCAAGGAACTTGCATATCTATAAATGTTGAACAAATACCAAACAATTCAATTACCAATTATTTGGTTTCAAATTTAGGGCAAGGGATAACCTCACATTCCTAACTTTTCGAGGGCATTTATTATTTAGTGTACATTAGGTATAATTAGATATTATTTCCTTTAATTATTTTTTCCACATTAATGTATGCCTTATACTATCTCTTCATCAAATCTTTGGACGTGTACCTTAGAATCATGGAGAAATGAATATCTCCTTGTTCTCTCCAATCTAAAAGCAATGTTTTGAATAAACGTTGTATATCTACAACATCACATATTCTGTAGCTTTGTTTATAGGAATGTAGCATCATGCATTCTATAGAACACTTTATAAAATATTTTTATGGAAAATACCCAATTACTAAACAAATCTATGTTCAAGATATCATTCTACACCAAGGCTATATTTTATTCATGGTTAATTTCTAACTTTTTTCTTTTTAATAATGATCGTTTTTTTATGTTTTTTTTTCTTTATTCAATTTAGTTAAAGTAAGGAAGGATAAACTAACTATAACTACCTTGTTTGGGTATACTTAATAAAAATAACATTCTCCATCTATGGATACAAGTGTATTGTTCAAGTTGCCTCGAGATTTTTCCAATGATCAATTCAATGACTTACTCACCTTATAAATGGTGTGGTTCATTTTTTAGTTAATATTAAAATGTTATTATAAGTCAAATTGGATAGCTTCTATATATCCCAAACTATTTGATACTTTTATATATAATTAGTTGAAGATAAGCAAACCACATAATTATTTAGATTTTTTTAGTAACTTACAAGTAGCCCATGATTTTTATTTAGCACATGTCTTAGTCTCATATTTTTTTTAAGGAATCATGTAACACGAAAAATTGGTTGAGTATTAAAACCACAATCACCTCTATAAACCTTGAAAAAAAATTGATTAATCATAAAATTGTAAGTGTTAAATTTATGCATTCCCTACACATGTATGGCATGTACTCACTCCAACCTCTAGATTATCACCTTTGTGAGGTATAAGTAGAATATATAAGGTTGAGAAAGACACGTGTAGATAAATAGTTCAAACTTAGAACATATAAAAATCAAGAGTGATGGAGAAAACAACCCTTTCCCTTTTTTCCAATTTTGAGGAAGAGCTATTATATGGTTTTTATAGTAGGAACATAATATTGTGTGGGGATAAATNACATAGAAAAATCAAGAGTGATGGAGAAAACAACCCTTTCCCTTTTTTCCAATTTTGAGGAAGAGCTATTATATGGTTTTTATAGTAGGAACATAATATTGTGTGGGGATAAATCAACCTCATTTTGGATTCTCGAGTACAATAAGGTTCAATATTGTGATCAAGAAGAGGATAAGTACTCATTAGCAAGGATGACATCATCCAAGCTCTACTGGAGGAAATGCTTCTATAGGATTCATGCATATAATTTTTTTGATCTCCTTTCTAAATAATAAACATCTATATTCTCTCTCCCGTAAGATCATCCTCAAAATAATATTTTATGATTGTTTGACATATGATTCATGAATGCCATATTTGGTTGGGGAATAATTTTCCTAGATTATTTTTTAATTTGATCAAATGGACTATCAAGTTCTATTACTAATGGTAGTCAAAGAAGAATGGAGATGATTGTCTGAAAATAATTGGAATACCTTCCATGGTCAAGTTTTCTCTTATTATTTTCTTCTATTGTTTTATGTACATTCAAGTTTAAGGAATGAAAAATTATCATATGCCCTTACATATATAGGTGGACTTAACCCACTTACCACGGGATGAGTTATTTGATATGTAGGTGAATCCCTCATTACATAATCGACCACTCCACAAGGGAGATTTTTGAATAACTCTCTTCTAGTTTTCTGTTTGAAATTCACTTTCTTTTCTCTTTAAATACTATATTAGATTCTATATGTCACTATGGAATTAGTAAACATATCAATACTTGAAAGATATGAAGGTTTAGGATATTTTATTTATTTCTCCCAATTTTGAGCATTATTTGTGTTTTTTCATCAACTAACATGGCTACTAGTGTCTTTTTCTTATGAGAAACTATTCCCACTTGCACTTTTTGTTTATAATAGTTATCAGTAACCTCAAAATTTAACAAAAAATCGATTTTTAAATTCAAAATAATATATATGATTTTCTTTGATGATAAAATAAATTGAGATATGTTTAATTCATAGTATTTATATTCGCGTTTTTTCTTTCATTATGACATAAATCAAATAGAATAATTATTTTTCGATTTCTTACATAATCATTTTCCCCTTCCTATTATTGTATGAAGATCGGAAAATAATTTGAAATAAGTTTATGCATATTCCATCTATTTCCAATTTCGATCACTAAAAAAACTTTAAAACATTTTGGGAATCCAAATGTTACTTTATGCATTTGATTTTGTTAAACAATGAAAACTCTTTCATTTTTCTTGGGCTAGTAAAATTTACTTCTCTTCTTGCAAACAAATAGTGAAATCCATGATGCATTTAAAATAAAAATAGTATTGTAGAACAATTATAATAAGTCCATTCATCATACTTGAATAAATAGCATATATTAAGGAAAAAATAATTAAAATAATCAAATTGTTTTTATAGCAAACAAATATAGTGTAGGTTGTAGGGCCATAGTATAGGTTGGATCTTTAATTCTTTCCATGTGCCTCACAACCATGCCATTCTCAATGTAAATCTAGGAAAGTGTATAGATTACCCCTTCCTAATGCTTTAGTGGGATATAGATGTACGCCATCCTTAATATATTGGAAAGTTCTCAAGGTGAAACAATGTAACAACCCTCATTTTCTATTATATGTAATCGTCAAACTATTATTTTCATTACTATGTGGTTACACTTTAATCGCATGGCTAAGTTGTGACTATAACTGTAACAATATAATATTTTTTTTCAATGTCGCAACTTTATTTAAGGTGTTGGGTCACTCTCGCAACCTTCGACTTATAGACTCACACTTANTTAATCGCATGGCTGAGTTGTGACTATAACTGTAACAATATAATATTTTTTTTCAATGTCGCAACTTTATTTAAGGTGTTGGGTCACTCTCGCAACCTTCGACTTATAGACTCACACTTATGTATCTGTGTCTAATCATGTTATTTAAATCATTTTCTAGTTTGGTTCATTAAGATATTTTGGGATTATTTATTGTCCTAATTAATTAAGAAAAACTATAACTAAAAACCTAGTTATCATATTCTGAAACTTAGTGATTCACCCATTAACTAATTGTAAAGCGTTTATCATGCAATAAGGTTACCATGCCCTAGCTTTCACATATTCAATTCCTTGGGTCAAATGTTGGTGTGTACTAGGAAATCACACTTCTGGCGTGGCTCCTTAGATGATACCCTATTAATATTTTGGATACCATGACATTTATCACTTATCACAACTATAGTTTAAAGGAGAATCGAGGGGTAGGGGATGTAGTGGAATTCCCAATATACCTCCCAACCATGCAATGGTCAAGCTGCATTAACATTGTATTAATGTCTACTTGTACATATCTCCACAACCTAGATTTCGTTCTGAGTTGGCCTTCCATTTGGTGGTCACTCTTGTCCAGATTGTATGACTTGGTTTTCATCAGATCAGACAATGGATATGTGGTTGTTCATTCTCATGGAATGTTGATTGTACTTATTACATAGACATGTTGGATTTCTATTTATTATAACATAATACTCATTTAATAGGATTCAATCATTGTGGCGGTTTCATTTACATTCTTAGATTTTTGAATAACCCTCCATATTATCCTAGTATGGCTTTATGATTGTTGTTGTTTGTTTTGGGTTTGGTGGTCACTAATACTCATCCCCATGATATGTTAAATAATGTAACTTCAAAAGATGCCATAGATGTATTATATTCCTCCTTCCGGAGATGATTTTGTTATTGTTAGAGTAATTGAAGGATGCAATGTAAACCTCTGAATGTAATTGTGGTCAATAGTACCCAAGTGTCAATATTATAAATGCTATTTGTGGTGTCTTATTGGAAAAGTTGGCTATGATAGATGATAAATTTAGCCCCACCAAGTTAGAGGTCAAGTCAACAGAAGAATATAAATAGGGAGGCACTCCCCTTCATTTGTACTCACTCACTCAAGTAGTTTTGCAAGAGAGAGAATATCTAGTGTGACAAAAAGAAGTTAGAAGGAGTTGTATGGGTTTTACACTTCTTTGGTCGAGATCTATATAGAGGAAGTCTTACGGGGTTTTATCCCTTGAGGTTTCCTTAAGGAAAATATTTGTGTTCTTGTGTTCTTATGTTTTATGTGCATGTTTTTCTTTCAGTGATATTCTAGTAATTTGTTTTAGGATATCATCTACGCAAATTGATAAAACTTAACATGGTATTAGAGCCACCATAAAAGGAAGCACTTCACAACTAGGGTTTTCCATTCTGAACAAATCCCTCAATAGATCAGCCAAGAAAGAGGGCTACCTCAAATATCCCTTGAAGAGTGCATATTTGTGTGAAGACATACCAGAATCCAAGAAGTTTCAGTTTTTGATGAGTTACCACTGTGAGGACAAACTAGGGTTTCAATTTTTCTGAGACTCCATCATCAATATTAGGAAAATAAAGTTACAGTCTACCTCACCTTAGGGAGGCGCATCTTTTCCACTCTCAAACCTATTATCGTTTCCAGTTGAGAAATTAGGGTTTCTACATCAAACCCTAGGTCAACAAGAAGTAGGTCATCCAGAAACTATTTTCTTCAAGTAAGTACTCTTCCTACTTATACCATTTGAATTTCTCATTCTATTGAAGATGAATAAGAACACCAAGCTAGATGAAAATATTGAAGGAGATGAANGTTTTCTTCAAGTAAGTACTCTTCCTACTTATACCATTTGAATTTCTCATTCTATTGAAGATGAATAAGAACACCAAGCTAGATGAAAATATTGAAGGAGATGAAAACTTCATAGCATGTAAGTATAGAATCATGCCCATTTTGCAACATAATGATTTAGACAAACTTGTGAAGGAAGAAGTGAAAGAAATAGAAGAGGATGAATATACGTCCAAGCATAAGAAGGATAGATCATAGCCAAAAGGATCATAGTTGAATCCATCGAGGATAACTTGATTCATCAAGTATGATCAAGGTAAACTCCAAAATAAATTTTTGATGCTCTCTCTAGTCTATTTGAATAGAGAAACATCAATAGGAAAGTGACTCTAAGGAATCACCTCAAAATTACAAGGAATCAAAAGTTAGAGACTATGCAATCTTACTTTTCAAGAGTGCCTTAAATTAGAGATCAACTAGAAGCCATTGCTGATACAATAGAAGAAGCAAAAATTGTGATAGCCACCATAAATGGTTTCCCAAGAGATTGGAAATCTTTTATCCAAGGAATCTTCTCAAGAAAGAAACTAACTAAATTAANATTTCTGATACAATAGAAGAAGCAAAAATTGTGATAGCCACCATAAATGGTTTCCCAAGAGATTGGAAATCTTTTATCCAAGGAATCTTCTCAAGAAAGAAACTAACTAAATTAAGAAAGATATAGGAAGAATGTCTCTAAGAAGAAGAAATAATCCTATCTATATAAGTGAAGCTAAATGATAATGAAGATCAAGCCTTGACATCCCATGACAAAGAAAAGTGAAAAAAGAAGAGTCATGATCATCATCATAACACTCAAGGGTTCAAAATACCCAAGAAATACTTCTCAAATTATTATTTCATCACTTTTCACAAGTTGGGACACATTTCCATNGAAAGAAGAGTCATGATCATCATCATAACACTCAAGGGTTCAAAATACCCAAGAAATACTTCTCAAATTATTATTTCATCACTTTTCACAAGTTGGGACACATTTCCATCAAATTTACCATGAAATCAGAGAGAGTTAAAAATATGAAAATATTCCAAGATCATGCTGCCGAAGATAGTGATCAAGAAGGTGAAGAGGAAGTAAAGAAAGATGAAGAGTCGAGTGAGAAATATGTACTGATATATTCCCTAACGGGATCAATATCACTAGGAAATGACACTTGGTTAGTAGACAGTGGTGCATCCAAGCACATGATAGTTTACAAGGACTCACTATCATGCCTTGTACAAAAAGAATCACCACACAAAGTAATGCTTGAAGATGACTCCCAATATACCATCAAAGTAATGGTAGAAGCATCTTATAAGATAGACTCTGGAAAATACATGAACATGAAATATGTCCTATATGTCCCTGGACTAAAGAAGAAATTCCTGTCTATTTTAGCTTTGGACAAGAGAGGATTCAGAGTTGCATTCATAGATGGAAAAGTCCTCATGTGGTCAAAAGGAAAGACCATATATAATTCAGTAGAAATTGGAATTGAAGAAGGAGGACTCTACAAACTAAAGAGACATGTTGATTTAGCATTAACAACCAGTACAATAAATCCATGTGATATTTGGCACATAATTCTTGTTCATATTCATTAGAAATCTCTACCAATAATAAGCAAGATTGTGACTGGTCTACCAGAAATTCATAATGAACATGAAGGAGTATGCAAAGGATGTGCACAAGGAAAGATTAGTAAGAACTCCAATCCAAAAAGTGACAGCAAAGTAAAAGGGATTTTAGATATTATCAATTCATTTATATGTGGTCCAATGGAAACAACTTCATTAAGTGGCTATGCTTATTATGCTTCTTTTATTGATGACTACTCCCACAAGACTTGGATATATTTTTTCCAAAAAAAGGATGAAGTGTTTGAAAGGTTTAAAGAATTGAAGGACCTAGTAGAGAATATCTCTGAGAGGAAAATAAATATTTTAATATGATATAACGGAGGATAGTTCACATCAAATGAATTCAATAATTTATGCAAGATGGATGGGATTAAGAGGGAGCTCGCCATTCCTTATAATCCTCAACAAAATGGTGTGGCAAGAAGAAAGACTAGATATAAAATGGAAGCAGTAAAATATATGATACATAAACAAGATATACCAATGTACCTGTGGGAAGAAGCATCCAAAACAACAGTACATGTACAGAACAAAATCTCTTACAGTTCCCTTAGGAAAAAAACCCCAGAAGAAATGTTTTCTATAGAAAAACTTGAAGTAAGTCACCTAAATATATTTGGATTCCTTATGTATATCCATATTCCCAAGGAGAAAAGAACAAAGATAGATCCTTCATGAAACAAGGTATTGTTTGTCGGATATAGTCAACTGTCAAAATCC
>LPNX010289603.1:0-79104 GCA_001517045.1 Pseudotsuga menziesii
GGGGTACAATGTAATACAAGTGGTTCTCCCGGTTGGACCATCGGGGACCACAAAAGATACATAAAGAATATTCTTCGAAGTTACAATATTTCAACAAAAGTTCGGAGCACTTCGACCTGACCCATAGGGTGGTGAAGCCAAATATGAATCAGGCATGGGGGTATGGCTGCTTGCTAGAGATCTTGCAGACCTAATAGATAAAACATTTATCTAAGCCCATTAATATCATATGATTTGATCCATTGTGAAAATCCAAGAAGACAAGGTTTTATTAAGACAAAACCTATAGTATATTTTGTAAAAATGAAGACCATTAACCAGGGATGCAACATTAGAATTTACATGTAATACAGATTCTTTCTAGAAGGAATAGGTAAAATAGACACAGGATTCCCAGGAGAAAATCTCTCCGGGTCTGTATCTCTAGCTAGTTCGGTAGAATCAACTACGTTCTCAGATACATTAACGGGCTCTATCTTTGTCTTTTTATGTTTCCTAGACTAATCATCCTGGTACATAAACACAGTGTTATCCATCGATATAACCACTTATTTTTAATCAAAGAAAACATGAATTTGATAGATATCTGAAAATAGATTTACAATTACAAGCATGTTGAAATCATATCATACATCATACCATGGGCAATGACTTAGATTTCCAGTGTTTCCACCACTTGCAGATATAGTCATAATATGCAGCTCACCAACCTAGGATCAGAGTGGTAATGGTATAAACCTGTACCAATAACAAAAGGTTGATTAAATATCGATGCAAATATGACAATAGATATGGACATAGAAAAACCTGGAAAATCATAAAATATTCTTACCACTACCATATAGAGTTGTGTAGGGAGCTGCACAAAAAAATCAACCAAACTATTAGAAGCTTAAACAAAAAGAGTTTCAAGTACTTATCATCTTAAATTCATAGTTTACAGACAAACTTTAACAAAATATAAACAAAAGGTCAAATTAGTTGAAAACCACAGGCTTGAATTTGTTAGGGGATGCATAATTAAAACTAAATATTCACAATTACTAGTTAGGGTACACAGATTTATTTTAACTTGGGATCTATATTCAAATCTATTAGGAAACAAAAACTCCAGTTCAAGGAGCCAATCTACTTTTATAACTTGTGAGGACATACATTCATAAATTAAAATGTGGCTGATTGGCAGCAAGAGTGAGGATGTAGATGTGTATGTTTCATAAAAAAATAAAAAAATTAGTAAGTGCCAGGAGACAAGTTAGGGCTTGCATGCCCTCACCCCAAATTTGATGGTGGAAGGTGACATTGAGGGCCTCCATAAAGTTAGGTCTTGTACACCGTTAGTACACCCCAAAGTGGATGGTAGAAGGTGAAGGTGTAGATATCTGTGCAAGCTAAGCCAAAGAGAAAAAAGAATTGGAACAGCTCCAACTCTATTAGGGTTTGTCATTCCCAAACCCCAATACAGTTTTAATGTGATGAACCCTCACGTCCAAATATATGGAAATATCTTGCAGAGAAATTAACTGCGTTATTTGTTTTTTCTTTGTGTGGTAAGTTACATGAGAACGCCCCCCTTGGATTTGGGTTTGGTTTATTGGTCACTTCACATTCTATTAAGGCGTGGAGGTTGTTAAGCAGGTCATGGGTGTTAGTTTTTCAACATTTAAGCTAGCATTATGTTAGGATCTTTTCACTTAGAGAATAACAAGCACAACAATAAAACATAAGCACTTCACAAGAGACAAGAGACACAAAGAGTTTTGATCAGGGAAACCATAAATGGAGAAAACCCCGCAACTTCCTCAAAGATAGAATCACCATAAGATGTAAGACCCCAAAACAGTAAGATGCACTCCCGACAGCAGTAGTCTTCTAGTCCCAGTATATTTCCTTCTTCACTAGTGCGCCACACTTGAGAGAGTAAGTGATGTGTTGTACAAGTGATAAATAGAGAGACTCTCACTCTCTATTTATATTCTTCCATTCACTTGAAGTGCACTCAATCATGTCGGCCCAACCAACAATTACTTACTCGATCCTACACCTTAATTAGTGTATAATAACTCAAGTGCCCCGAAACTGTGGGGACTTACACAATGACTTGACAAGACTTGTTTACATTATTAATCCTCCCGATCGGAACATCAAGGCATGACAACATGACTCAAATACATAATAGAAACATCCTGGAATAAACATCGGGTTACAATACATAAGAATACATTCCGAAGTTACATATACATCAACACTCCCTCTTAACTAGGAAGGTATTCTTTCAACACGATTTTCAACACTGGTCTTCTTCTCTGTATCAACTAGATCATCTTTGTCTTCAAGTCATATTCGTCTTCAAGTCATCTTCATCACTGGATCTGGATCATCACTCGATATGGATCATCATCACTGGACTAGATCTGGATCATCACTCGATCTGGATCATCATCACTGGACTGGATCTAGATCATCACTCGATCTGGATCATCACTTCTAGATCTAGATCATCACTCGATCTGGATCTCTCAGAGTCATCATAACTGGATCTGGATCATAGCTCGATCTAGATCTCCTCTGGTCATTATCATGTGTGTACTATCTCGTCATAGGAAGTTCTACAGAGCCAGCCCTTTTTCATGCTAGTTGTAGGCCTAGCCACCAGGTAGGTCTTCGCCCAGCACTTACATCTGACCTGCTCGTCAGAAAGGCACACCCAGCACTCACATCTGATCATGTAGTAAACTACAATCACATCAGAAAGGCCCAGCACTCACATTCACCAGCATGATAGGACATCACATCACTAACATCTGTGAAATGGCTCTGCACTTATATCTGACCTACTCGTCAGAATGGCACATTCATCCAGGAGGGAACACATCCTACCACAGTGATGAATGACTCTCACCCAGGCCGAAACCCTTCCTACCACAGTGATGAAATATTTCCACACATTCACCCAGGACGGAACACATCCTACCACAATGATGAATGACTCTCACCCAGGACGGAACCCTTCCTACCACAGTGATGAAATATTTCCACACATTCACCCAGGCCGGAACACATCCTACCACAATGATGAACGACTCTCACCCAAGCCGGAACCCTTCCTACCACAGTGATGAAATATTTGTGAACTCACATCTGACCTGGTAGGAACTGCATCCTACACCCTCGTCAGAATGGTCCCCAGTCCCTGACTGAGCTACCTGGTAATGGACCAGGTGCCTCCACTCTCCCTGAGAGTGGCAGTTGCCCTTACATCTGTCCTACTCGACAGAATGGCCAGCACCCACATCTGCCATGGAAGGAACTTAATCCTTTAGCCATGAACAGAATGGCTCAGCCCTTACATCTGACCTGCTCGTCAGAATGGCTCTCTCAGTCCCTAACTGAGTGTTCCTGGTAACTGACCAGGTGCCTCCATTCCCAGAATGGCAGTCAGTACTCATATCTAACATGGAAGGAACCAAATCCTCTCACTATGACAGAATGGCTCAGCCCTTACATCTGACCATGGAAGGAACCAATCCTCTCACCATGTCAGAATGGCTCTGGGTCTCATCACTTTCTCTTGGAAGGAACCTTAATCTGGAGAACACCAAGTCTCTCTTTGAATTACTTGAACTTCAGCCTAGCCAATGGCTTCGTCAATACATCAGCTATATGTTCCTCTGTCGCAACATACTGGAGATTCACTGCTCCTCTCTGCACCATATCCTTGATATAGTGATACTTGATCTCGATATGCTTCGACTTGTCATGGAACACTGGATTCTCTGACAACTTCACGCAAATCTAGTTGTCACAATGTATACAAGTAGCATCCAACTGGAGATCAAATATATCAGACAGTAGCTTTCGCAGCCATACTGCCTCACAACTAGCTGAACAAGCTGCGACATATTCTGCTTCAGCTGTACTCAGTGCCACATAGGATTGCTTCCTGCTAAACCAAGAGATCACACCTAATCCCATACTGAAGCTACATCCTGAAGTACTCTTCCTATCGATGGCACTTCCTGCCCAATCTGAATCAACATAACCTTCCAGGTTAACCTTTTGATTCGCATCGTACTTGAGCCCATAATCAACTGTACCCTTCAGGTACCTCAGAATATGCTTTACAGCAGTCAGGTGAACACTTCTCGGATCTGTCAGGTACTGGATCAAGGTGTTCACAGCAAAGCAAATTTCTGGTCTCGTGTTCATCAGGTACATCAATGACCCAATCATCTGACGATACATCGTAGCATCGACCGAATCTGATGAAGCATCACTCAATAGCTTCAAGTTTGATGCCATAGGTGTAGCCAAAGCCTTGCAATCCATCATCCCAAATCTCTTCAGGATCTCTACTGCATACTTCCCTTGTCCAAGGAATATCCCATCTATACTCTGCCACACCTCCATGCCTAGAACAATAGTGCATCGACACATAACAGGAGCATCACTGTTCTTCTGTCTTCAACCTTGAAACAAAGGTTGGAATCCGCTTTACTCTCAGTAAAGCCTAGAGTCATCAGTAATCTTCCCATCCTGTTGTACCATCTCGAACCTTAGATCTTCTATAGTCACTCCCTCTGAAGCGAAGCATCATACTCCCTCTGTCTTCTGTGCTCTATGCACTGAAAACATTCTATACCGGAGTGACAAGTAGCTTCCTATGCTACTAATATTCTATGTGACCATCTAGTGTATAGACTTGCATCTTCAACCTTGTAGCAAAGGTTAATATCTTCATCAATCTCATCATGTATGTGTTTCAACTCTTACTGACTGCAAATGTCTCTTCGTAGTCTAGGCCTTCCTTTCGTGAGAAGCCTCATGCTATGAATCTTGCTTTGTATCCCACGATGTTTCCATCTACTGCATGATGGAACTATGAACTTCTCTTCAGGTCTCGATACTGCGCCCTAACATCATTCTTCTTGAACTGGTCTTCCCTTTCTACTTGGTGGCTAGAAGGTTCTACATCAATGATGTCACTACACTCGTCATATTATTCTTCATTTTGAAATGTCGTCACTTGCTCTTCGGAACAAGTCTTCATTCTTCTTTGCTTGTAGGCGATTATGTATGTGGTCTTTCCTACAAGTCAAATGCAATTGTATGGTTAGAAACATTTCATAAGGAATATTTATACTGGCAAACACTTATGCATAAATATATGATCATGCAACTACTTTAGCCAATACAGCATTCATCCATATCTCATTGAAACTTTCTAGATGCCTTCCATCTCTACCAGGACAACATTGAGATTGTGCACTAATCCAATATGTCAGCAAAGAAATTTCATTCTAGATAAGTAGCAATGGAGAGTTGTATAGCACCATGAGCTACTTACCCATCACATGTATATTAGTAGTATACTGTCGTTAATGCAAACATCCTATCATGCATGATACATCAACTGAATATAAACAAATGCATAACAAAACAATATCATGAAATGACAATTGAATACTTATCTTTATTTGTTTCATGGGTAGACTACTTCTTGAGCCTTCAGCTTCATCATCTTCTTCATTCATGATAGCATCATTTCTTATCCAAATGCTAGGATGGATAAGAAGTTCTTCAAGAGTTGAGTTCTTCATATTCCTCATTGCTTGAGGGATCTTATTTGGAAGGTGAGAGCTTGATCTTCAATTTCTCCCATCTTCTCTTCTCTTCTTATGATTCGAGCTTCTTCTTCTTCATGGAGTCTGCTGAAAGTAATCACTTCCTTCTGGAACACATTCCTTGAATGAATGAATTCCACGATCCTGGGAGGCCATTCAAGGTGGCCATCATCACTTCTGCATTCTTCACTTTTTCTTTTACCGCTTCAAGTTGTTCTTTGATTTGAGAGACTCTTATGACTGCTTGGTCTCTGCATTCTAGATCTTCACATTCTTCAACTGGTTTCTTTAGGTCATATTCTGATTTTTGTTCTTCCCTTCAAATAGCTTGAAATTCTAGAAGACCTTCAACAACTTTGCTTGCAATAGGTAGTGCTCTGTAATGCACATGTGCAAGCCTTCTATGCCAAAGCTCATTTGGCTCTACTATGTCATGGATCAAGGCTTGTTCTGGATGGCCCTTCAATTTGTACAAGCCTCCTTCTTGTTCTCCAATCACTACCGCATCATCGATAGTCTTTCCTTTTGGCCACATGATGACTTGACCATCTATGAATGCAACCTGCATTCCTTTTGCATCAATGCTGAAATGGAGAGAATGTTCTTCTTGAAATTAGAGGAAATTTCAACTCAAAATGGGCCTCCTAAAATGAACTAATAAAATAATAGTTTAAATAATAAAATAATAATTATTAATTTTGGAGTAAGAAAAGAAAAAAACTACTTTTTTGTTTGTATTTTTGACATATCTCCTCGTGTTTTTACTCAAATTTCGATCGAGAGAGCTCGTTGGATGCGGAATTAAATTCCGCATCCAACGAGTACCCACTCGGCATTAATTTTGACAGACCTCGATACCCCAAAAACAAGAAATACCTGAAAAAATGGAATGATGACATCATCATTTCGTTTTTTCAGGTATTTCTTGTTTTTGGGGTAGCGGGGTCCGTCAAAAGTATGCCGAGTGGGTACTCGTTGGATGCGGAATTTAATTCCGCATCCAACGAGCTCTCCCGATCGAAATTTGAGTAAAAACACGGGGAGATATGTCAAAAATACAAACAAAAAAAGTAGTTTTTTTATGATACCTATCCCCAAATTTATATTAAAAAAGTGTTTAAGACCTATACGGTATTTCAAATTTAAAGAAATTTCATTGGCTAACACATGATGACATGGAATTTGAATAAAAGTTAAAAGGCCCATTTTGAGTTGAAATTTCCTCTAATGGTCCTGGAACAAACAACACTTCTTTCATTGTTAGAGTCTAGCTTGTATGAAGATTCCCCACTACCTTTTATTGGATATTGGTAGTCATCTCCTAGTTTCACCTTATGAGGTGATTCATGTTCTGACAGTCGTACAAAGGATTCCTTGAATCCCATCATATGTTTGGAAGCCCCACTGTCTATAATCCAATCATCACTTCCATGAGTAATGTTACCTGTGAGAGATGATGTCAAAACATATTCATCCTCACTTGAAGAATCTTCACTTTCATATCTAGATCTCTTTCTAGATGGTTCATCATCCTTTGCAGCATGAGCATGATGTCTTCTTTGGCCTTGACCAAGTTCTTCTTGTGAAAGGCTTCTAACCTCGTCTCCCTCTGAAATTGGAACCTCTATACTCATGTAGGTGTCCAATCCATTTTCTTCAGAGAGATCAGATACTTCTATGCTTTGTCAACTTCACCAAACTTATCATCAAGCTGTTGTGATAGATCACTTTGAAATGAGAACCTCAAATGAAAATAGCAAAGGATTAGATCTTACCGATTTGAGATGTCTGTCTTGGTTCCGGAGCTCGCTGATCTAGCGTTTGTCACAGAAACCCTAATTTTCAAAACTTGGAATATTTCAGATCCGATTGGATAGACATATGTATCTCTTCAAATGGATCTATCCAATGTACTCCTTTTCTGAAAACAGTGGAGGGAAGCTCCCAGAACAGGAAGCCCTAGATTTCCAATTTTTTCTACAGAAATGCCTGTTACTATTTCTGTTATATCTACGAAATTACTGATCCTATGTGTCTAAAAATTCACATTGAGGTAACCGCGCATGTCCCTGATCCAAAACCACAGGTTTCATCAGAAATGGCTGCACCATTTGGTATTTATGATCCTTTTCCCAAGGTGACCTGTTACAGGACTGTTCAGAATAGCGAAGTTGTATGGAATTCAACATGTCACTGGTAAATATTCTGAGTATGATATTCAGACCACAGAAATTAAAGTCCGTGCCCTTTCTATAACATCTTCAGGAATTCCATTTGGACCTCTGTATCCCAAGATATTGCAGATCTCCCCAGATGTCCTGTTTAGGGATGAATTCTAGAAGAGGTTGGAACCCTAACTTGGAGAGATCATATCTCCTGGAATAAAGAGAATTGGAGTCTGAGTTTTGGACACAGGATTCATCATGATTTTAGATTCGGACCCTGAAATTTTCAGCTTCTGAGACTTCACCAACCTCGTAATATAGCGACTGTACCAAAACTTATCAGTTTTAGTATTAGGGTTTTTCCTAGCTCAGGGTCAAACTAGGGTTTGACTTTTCCAGAGTTTCACCCAACCAAAATTCTTGATCTAGGTCTCTAAACTTTGGTTTTGATGAGGAGAACAATCCTATGTTGGTCTCACTCAAAAATTTATCTTCTGTAGAAAGCCTAATTTCCACATCGAAACTGAAAATGCTCGAAATCGAATTCCGCTTCGACAGAAAGATGCGCCCTAAGGAGGAGAGTTGGTCCACCTTAATTTTGTTGAAAATCTATGGAGAAAGGTCCACAAACTAGGAATCCCTAGTTCCCGCAGCTGCACAGTGTCTTCTTCTCAGGTTAGCTCTGATACCATGTTAGTTTTTCAACATTTAAGCTAGCATTATGTTAGGATCTTTTCACTGAGAGAATAACAAGCACAGCAATAAAACATAAGCACTTCACAAGAGACACAAAGAGTTTTGATCAGGGAAACCATAAATGGATAAGACCCCACAACTTCCTCAAATATATAATCACCACAAGATGTAAGACCGCAAAACAATAAGATGCACTCCCGACAACAGTAGTCTTCTAGTCTCAGTATATTTCCTTCTTCACTAGTGCGCCACACTTGAGAGAGTAAGTGATGTGTTGTACAAGTGATAAATAGAGAGACTCTCACTCTCTATTTATATTCTTCCATTCACTTGAAGTGCACTCAATCATGTCAGCCCAACCAACAATTACTTACTTGAGCCTACACCTTAATTAGTGTATAATAACTCAAGTGCCCCGAAACTGTGGGGACTTACACAATGACTTGACAAGACTTGTTTACATTATTAATCCTCCCAATCAAAACATCAGGGCATGACAACATGACTCAAATACATAATAGAAACATCCCGGAATAAACATCGGGTTACAATACATAAGAATACATTCCGAAGTTACATATACATCAACAACGGGTTGAGGTAGCAGCATGAATAGACCAAGAGTACTAAACTTGCTAGTTGAGATCTCCCTGTAACAAAAAAAAAGTTACATGAAAACCTTCCAGAATTATAAAAAATTTCTCCTCAAATTGCCCCAACCCTAACTCGATTGTAAGGTAGGGTCATCAAATAGCCCAACTACAAAATTCATGATTGATTTTGTTGTTGGCAGTCTCACGAGAACTTCAAGTTGTATAGAACCTGGTTTCTTCAAGCATAATAAGAGACTAGGCTAGGAAGACATTGAATATACATGCTGAGCATAGGCATTAAATTGCACTGGATAACTTGCACACATTGCGATATTTCTGGTCAAGGATGACCTCAGGGCGATTGCAGGGTACACACATTTAACCAAACATGACAATGTCAATTATTTATCAATGGGAAATGCTAATTTCACTGTGGGTATACATGCAAATTTATTAAGATTGTATAATTGGTTTTTTTAACATATTCTGAATTGATTTCATTGTAAAGATACAATGTGGACAGAATGTTTTAACCACAGTAAAGAAGTGAGAAATTGGAATTCATTATAGTGTAAATGCTAAAACATATACAAATTTATTTGGATTGTGATTAGATTTCAGAATATATTCTAATGATTTCTTTGTAAAGATTATCTTAAAACTAGATTAAAAAAACTATAAATTTCTTGTAAACCTAAAGATATGGATATAAATTTCTTGTTGCAGGTTATAACACACAAATCTCTTTCCACGGAAGCATTAACAAATTCAGATATGAATATATTAAACAAACTCTAGATATGAATATATATTAGATATGGTTTTCTAAGGTAACTTGAGTGCCAACAAGAAAGAAACACCAATGGACTTAACCAAGAAAAATTTAGAAGACATTAAAACCTCAAAACAGTATTATGTTATTCCATATTTAAACTACTGTTATTCTATATTTAAACTGATTTTATGTAGTGAGGGGTGGGTTCAAGAACTACTTACAGTTGTTGGCTCCAGCCAACACCCAACAAGATTGAACAAATCCCTGCAACATTAACAATATTCTCTCAGATCAAGAAAAACAAACATGAACTAAATAAGAACAAATTCGGAATGCAAATAAGAAAATCTATAGAAAATTTAACATACAAAACAGCAAAACAAAACCAATGAACATCCTTAAAATAAAGAAGAACGTAAAGAATTTAAAAGCGAAAAAAACATCTCACCCTACAATCCATGTCATAAGAAATTAAAGCGAGATTCCTTCGGTGGATCCAGATTTGAAATTGGTAATAATCTGAGGAATTTCAGCAACAACCCAGCTGAAAATGCTAACAAACCCAAAACCAAGAGAAACATAATCCCCAACTCCACATATACAATCCTTGATATACCTCTCGGCCCACCAGAGGCAGCACCTTCCAGAAGGGAAAAGCGCCATTATCAACACTAATGATTCAGCGATTGCCCAAATACCTCTGTCAAAACCTGAGAGTCTCCTTCGAATATATATATATATATATGAAAAAATAATGTGTATATATCCTCACTGGCACTCGAGTAAAGCCGAACGTTTAATCCAAGCGTAGATAGAGGTATAACATCACTCTAACAGATCCAAAACTCGAGAGCCTCCTTCGAATATGTGTGTGTGTGTGTGTGTGTGTGTGTGAAAAAAGAATGTGTATATATCCTCACTGGTCCTCGAGTAAATTCAAACGTTTAATCCAAGCGTATATAGAGGTGGAACATTTCTCTAACGGATCCATGCTCGACACTTCATTTTTTCTTGTGGAGACATGGTTTTAAGGTGGGATGCCAGAAAGGAACAAAAAGGTAAACATGGTAAATTTGACAACTTGTGGTTTGGTCCTTTCATAATTTCAAAACTTTTGGAGAACAATACCTTCATATTATAGACTTTGGAAGGTGAATAATTGTCCAATCCAGTGAATGGATGATTCCTCAAGCACTTTAATAGACATTGAAGGTAAGAGACTTGCATTCATTGTATATATCGATGTGAGATAGATTGAATAAAGAATCCATAACCCAATGGATTTTTTTCAAAGTAATAGACAGTTTTAGCTGAGTGAGCAAAAGGCACTGATCTACAGGTTCTTGAAACCTCACAAGGAGAATTTCATCCCGCAGCCGGACCCAGATGTTATAACTAGATGTTGTTCTTAGTTTATTTGTCTTATTTTTCAAGCATTGATTTACTATGACTTTATATTTTAAGTTGGTTTTGAATATTTTTGGTAACAAGAACATTTTTTTTTGATTTCATGTTTACTGTCCTTTTGATTTATCTCATTTTATTGGTTCTATAGTTTCTATGGGCTTATTAGGTTTATATATCTTTAAAAAGTTTGAAAAGCTTATGATAAAGTTTATTCCAAGTTTAGCTTTATGACCTAACCTTTTGTTTTGGAGTCATTTGTTAAAAATATGCACAAGGCAAATTCCTGTAGCGCAAAGTGGAAAGTCAGTGAACTGAAGCGCTACAAGAATCTCGAACCTGTGAAATTATGGCAAATAATGGTGATGATTTGTAATCGAAAGCAGTAGGAGTCATTTAACACCTATGAGGCTAGAATGATGCATGTTTAGAGCTCAGTGATCATTACGACAAGTGTATGAGAGGAGGAAAATATTATTGAGGAGAATCGTGGCTGTTTGAAATCAAAATTGGTGGAAGTTTTTGGACACTTATGACAAGAGCATATTCAAAACCCAGTGCTGATTATGATAGGTGTATGAGAAGTTGTAAGGATTGTGGTCATACTTGTCAATTTTTCATTTGGTAAAATTATTAAAGGAAGTGGTTGGAAATCGTGGTGGTTGTAGAGTAAAGTATTGAAGGCCTTTGAAAACTTATCGAAGATATAATAGCACATATTCAAGAATTCAGTTCATCATCATGACAACTGTATGACCAGGTATTGAAATCATTGACAGAGTCATGGTCTCCATTGACATGGTGCTGGTTTTGTAAGGATTATTGAAAAATTGTAAACCTGTTTGTTACGATTTTGCTTGGCTGCTAATTTTATCGTTGCAGAGAACCATTTTGAATATTTTTGAACTGGTTTAAATAAATACACAGTCCTGGGTTATAGTGCAGAAAATGAAGAAAAGTGGTAAAACAAACAAAGCTAAACCCAATCATACAAGCTGGGAAGAAAGTTTTCCTGATTGTGCAGCAATATTGTTTCAAAGAGTTGGATGGTTTGATTTCTTTCAGAGAATCGATGGCTTTAAGCCATAAGTGTCATATGGGTATTCTCAGGGTCTTCATAAAAACATGGTTTCATTTGACACCCTTAAATTTGAATTGACAAGAGAATTGATAGCAGAAGCCACATGCATAGTAGATGAAGGAGAGTTCTGGTTCAAGAAAATTCCTTTCACTTTCAATCCAAAAGATTCCTATTGCCTGAAGTTGAAACCCTAGATCGAGGGAAGGGTGTGCAGTTAGATAATTTTAAACTTGAGTAGAGAGAGGCCATTAGAATTTTACAAAGCTACATCACATGTGAGGGAAGATTTGCTATGGTCTTCAAATATCATATCAGATTCTAGCAACATTTAAATCAACATTCCAGGATGAATCTACCCTTTTTCTTTTTGAAAATCCTACAAAAGATGTCAAACAGGATAAAAGGGCATAGGGATCATACAGAGCAATATATTCTTTATCATGGGCTAATAAAGTTGATTGTTTGAATTGTCCTTCAGAAGAAGAGAAAAACTTGGGATTATTTTTTGTTTTGGTCGGGATTTCATAATGAAAAAGAGGAACCCAAAAAGAGGCAGATGAACAAGCAGTATATCTTGGTAAAAAGGATAAATAAAGAAATAATCGATGAGCTAGTAAAAGACAATGTTCAGGAGGAATGGTCAACTAAAGAATTCGAAGAGCCTGTATGTGAAGAGGTAAGAGAAGTGTTTCAGGGTATTCAAGAATAGATTTCAAAGAATGCAGAAGAGAACCAGAGAGCTATTACAGATCAGGAAGATGGGAGAATTTCATTGGAAAGAAATCAAAGCTTCACAGTTTTACAAGAAGACATAACAAAGGTTCTTGTTCCAGTTAAACTGGAGGTTGATAATCTGCAAATTTCAAATGAAAACTTTAAGGGAAATTCTATTGTAACAGGATTGAAAGTTGATGGTGTACAATTATCAGCTATAAGTTTCAAGGAAAATCATTTGTAATATTAGGGGAAACAAAAGCGAGGTGGAGACCAAAAAAAAGAGCCAAAAACAAACTGAGACTTAAAATGAAAAAGATTTTAAACACTAGATTAATGAAGGAGAAAATCACTATGATTGAATATTATTCATCTCAAGAAGATAGAGAAGAAGAATAAATCCTCAGTTCTCATCAAATTCATGTTCAGAAGGAGCATTCAGTGATTTTGGAGTCATCTACAGGAAGAGATAAGATTGCAGAATAGACAATAGATTTCAGCTTTGAAAGAGTTAGGTCTCCAGAAGTTCCTGTTGAAGAAGAAGCAGTAAAAAATGAGGAATATGATGACCTACTTTTTAGGAAAATGAATATCCCATGGATGTCAGATAAAACTTCCACATTACAGAAAGGAGTGTGCATAGATTCAAACATTGAAAATCTTCAGAAAATTGTAAAGCATTATAAATATCAAATGGATTTTCTTACTGATACCAATGAGGGATTGGTTATGACTAATAGGAGACTAATGGAGGATATTAATGACATCAGCACAAATTACCAAGAATTAATTGTTGTTTCGAAGGAAGCTTTAAATAGAAACAGATAGACTCAAAACCAGTTTAAGGAATTGAACCAGAAAATTCAAAATTTGACCCAGCAAAACGAGAGACTTTCAAAGAAGATTGAAGATTTGGAAGCAGAGCAGCAGAGGATTAAAAGGCAATCACATGCCTTAGAAGGGATTGCATTGTTGGCTGAGGCAGCCAAGAATCTTTGAAGATTACTAGTGACAGGTGTCAAGCAGTTTGTTTTTGAAATAGTTAATAGTTTATGTTTGAAAAGACAAATATTTTTTGTAACTAATTCGAATCCTGACCTGAAAGTTAGTTTAGACAGTTATGTAACCATTTTTATGGAAAAAGGGATAAAAGTAGGAAATGCATTAGGAGGCAGGTTCAAATTTTTCCTCAAGGAGAGGGTATTAAGCTATCGTATCTCAAGATAAAACTGATAACTCTTATGTAAGTTGATGACTATTATTGATTATATACAAACTGATAAGCCTTTTTACCTGTTATGCTAGTTTCATTTCTTATCTGGTTGATTACTCAACATACAATTTCATCTCTTGTTTAAAGGTTTTATTCATGCAAATGCTTTCTTTAGTAAGACTCTCAAGTATTTAGAATTGAAGTATAGTACCTTGGAAAAGCAAGCATATTCACTAGTAAAGGCATTGAAATTTTTTAGAATTTATATTTTACATTCAAAGATCATTGCCTATGTTGCTAATGCTGCTATAAAAGACATTTTAACTTAGCCACACTCTGAAGGAAAGAGGGGAAAAAGGATTGCAAGGATTATGGAGTATGAGGTGGAGATCAAGCCTACTAAGCTTGTGAAAGGACAGGGTATAGAAAAATTGTTGGTCGATTCAAATTGTGAGGCTCTTGGTCTTCATTTGATGGCAGAACAACCAATCCAGGAGGAGATACAAAAATGGCAAGACAAAGATCATATTATGGACATGTATGCAGACTCAGTATGGTATGCTGACATTGTTCATTTCTTATTGTATTTACAGTGTCCTAAACATTTAGACAAAAAAATAGTTAGATCACTCAAATTGAAGGCCACTAAATACTGTTTAATAGATCAGCACTTACTTTGGCAGGATCCAGGAGGAGTATTGCTCAGATGTTTAGACAAGCCACAGATTGAGGAAGTCATTTCATAATCACATGAGGGTGCTTGTGGAGGTCATAAATATTGGAAGGCTACTGCTTATAAAATCTTGAGGTCTAGATACTATTGGCCTTCTCTGTTTCCTGATGTATATCAGCAGGTTAGAGCTTGTGTTCCATGTCAAAAGTTTGCTGGTAAACAAAAACTTATGTCCTTACCATTGAAGCCCATTGCAGTTAATGCTCCTTTTCAGCAGTGCGGCTTAGATTTTAATGGTGAAATAAATCCTGCTTCTTCTGGTCTACATAGATGGATACTTACATGATCCAGAGGATTATTCATCTTTAATTTACACTGATCCAATATGGTACAATAGTTATTAATATATGGTTCAAAGAACATAACACATGTATGTTCCACACATATGCTAAACATAGTGGTGACATATCACTTGCTGTGATAGAATTAGCTGCGACATACTTATCGCACTTGTTGCGACAGACTTAGCTGCGCCAGACTTATCACTTGCTGTGACAGACATATCACTTGTTGTGACAGACTTAGCTGTGACAGACTTATCACTTGATGTGACAGACTTAGCTGCGACAGACTTATCACTTGATGTGACAGACTTATCACTTGCTGTGACAGACTTAGCTGCGACAGACTTATCACTTGCTGTGACAGACTTAGCTGCGACATACTTATCGCACTTACTATGACATCGCGAAGTTAGTGGTGACATCAAACGGTTACGTTACGTGTGACGCTATGGTATGGTGCAACATATGTGCGTAACGGTCATTGCAACGTGTTGTGAGTCAACATGTGCGTGGAGTTAGTTGCAATGTTTTGGGGATATGGAACGTCATGGTGCCATAACGCTTGGGCAGCGATTTGGCCAAATTACATGGTTCAGTTTTAGCATATGATTGTAACATTGATAAAGAAGACAACATCTGTGGTCCGTTATGGCTCCTCTCGCTAAGTGCTTAAATAGAGGATGCTGGCCACCGTTGGAGGAGGGAGAGACTCAGTTCATTCATAGCGCAGTACATCATTTCTCTGTTATGCGAAGCTCGGAGAGTTTGTTGTAAAGTGTTCCGATGCTGTTACTATGGAAGTCGACTTTCTCTGTTATATTTTAGCTTTCTTTTCCTTTCGAATGCTAAATGTAATTTCTAAAAGAGAGGTTTTAAAGATTTTGTACAGCATTCTATTTATAGTTGCTGAAGTTGTTTCCAAAACCATTTTGTACCATTTTTAAGAGATTAATTGGATCGGTACCCATTGGAGAGGGACCCGGAGACGTAGCCCAGTGAAGGGGGTGAACTCCGTTATCAACTTCTGTTTTGTGACTCTCTGATTCTATGTTTCTTTTATATTTGTTTATCAGTTTTGTTTTCCATCTATTTTCAGTATTTAATTTCTGTTAATGTTGTTCCATTAATTAACCTGCTGAATGCATTATTTTAACACAAAATTTTAATGCACACAAGTTGAGGTCCGACGGATCATGTTATGGTATCAGAGCTGGTTGATTGCTTGTGCAAGTTTGTGAATGCTTACCAGGTCCAGGTTAAAGCTTGGTGAAGGAGAATTAGTTGAAGTAGATCCTGAGATTGGCTCAAGGAGAACATTCTCAAGAACTATGTCTTCTCCACGAGGGGAAGAAGAAGGACATACAGAACGGGAAAAACTTATTATGTCAGAAACTGAGTTTCTAGAGGCTTTTATGAGCATGAAAGCCATGATGGAAGTTCTACTCGATGAGCGAGCAGAAAGGAAGAAGAAAGAAAAAGGATCTTCATCTAGAGATGCAGAAATGAAGAAGGAAGAAAAAGGTAAAGGAGTAGGAGGTGATGGTGATCCTCCTGAAACCCATCAAACTTTTTTTTTTCTCATACTTCTCATTCAAGTCCTAATATGCCTTATTTCAAATTGGATGTGAAATTTGAATTACCGATTTATAATGGAGATTTAGATGCTGAAAAGTTAGACAATTGGATCAAGCAGCTTGAAGTATATTGCAGGGTGTAGGGCATTAATGATGACCCTTCCAGGATTCAATTGGCCACATTGAGAATGAGTGGAATGGCTCTTACTTGGTGGGAGAGCAAGATTCATCAAGATCTTCGAAAGAATGGTAAAATTATTTCAGTTTGGAATGAATTCATTGAAGTATTAAGGAAGCAATTTTATCCTTTAGGCCATATCCAACAATTAACCATGGGTTGGAAAATGTTTAGACAAGCTAAAGGACAAAGAATTCAAGATTATACTCATGAATTCAGAAAGAGGGCTATTGTATTGAATGTTGCATTAGATACACAGGAAACTCTTCGTAAGTACATTGGTGGCATGCATTCTTATTTGAGACATACTTTGTTGATGTTTAACCCCAGTAATTTGGATGATGTATGTGTTCAAGCTACACATTTAGAAGCCAGGGGTAAGCATGCTAATGATACTTTTGTGAAGAAATCATTTAAATTTGACAGCAAATCGAAAGGTCAAGATAAGGAGAAAAAGAAGATGGCTACTGTTAAGAAAGAGGGTGAAAAGCATACATGTTCGCATTGTCAGAAGGGACATGATGTCTCTAAGTATTGGAAACTTCATCCGGAGTTAAGGCCAAAGAAGTTCAGAGGAAACAAGGATAAATGCAAAGCAAAAGCTACTGTAGTAGTTATTCAAGACTTAGGATCCAACTCAGGTGATGAAACAAAGGTTACAGCTGTCAAAATCTAGGGTAAGAATAAAAGTATCTCACTTCCCATTGATGCAAAATGAAGTTCTAGTGCAACTACAAATCTTCCATCTACTTATAAGCAAAATGATAAAGATAGAAGTGCACTGTTTCATGTTCGTGTCATTGCAAATCACACAAAGATTGATACATTGTTTGATTGTGGTTCACAAGTAAATCTGATATCAGAAGAAGTGGTTAAGAAATTGCATTTAGTTACTATGCCTCATGAAAAACCCTATCGTCTTGGTTGGGTTACTAATGATACACAATTACAAGTTACAAAGAAATGTGTATTAAAATTTGCAATCACTAAAAAGTTTATGGATGAGGTAGAACTAGATGTAGTACCACTTGACATTTGTGGAATTGTACTTGGGAGTCCATATTTGTATGACCGGAAAGCAGTCTTTTATAGAGAGCCGAATAAGTATCATCTTTTTAAACATGGTGTCGAGTATATTGTACAAGCACATAAGACAAGAACCAATCTAGCCATAGTCTCTGCAGGACAAATGAAGAGGTTGGTAAATGCTAGTAAGAATTTTGTGTTAATGATGGTTAAGATGAAAAATGATGAGATCTCTAAATCTTCTGAAGAGTGTGACCCTAGGCATAAATCTGAACTGATTGAAATAATTTCTGAGTATGATGATTTGTTTCAAGATCCGAAAGGGTTACCACCAAAGAGAGAGATCCAGCATGAGATACATTTGCAGCAGGATGTGCCGTTCCCAAACATAGCCATGTACCGGATGTCTGTAATGCAGAATGAGGAAATCAAGAAGCAGGTTCAGGAGCTGATTGAGAAGGGGGTCATCCGGCCCAACACTTCTCCTTGTGGCTCTCCTATAGTCTTGGTTCCGAAGAAGGATGGGTCATGGAGAATGTGTATCGACTACAGGGCCCTTAACAAAATCACCATTAAAAACAGGTATCCTCTTCCTCACATTGATGATTTGCTTGATCAATTGAAACATGCAACTTATTTTACAAAATTGGATCTGCGTAGTGGGTATCATCAAATTCGGGTTGCTGGAAATGATGCCTAGAAAACAGTGTTTAAAAAAAAACAGGGTTTGTATGAATGGCTTGTGATGCCTTTCGGACTCTGTAACGCACTTGCTACTTTCATGCGGGTCATGAATGATGTCTTCCGACCATTCATTGATGATTTTGTAATTGTATACTTGGATGATATCCTAGTGTTTAGCAAAACCTGGGAAGAGCATATTGTACATGTGAAGAAAGTTTTAGATGTACTGAAGAGGGAGAAGCTTTATGTAAAGATGTCCAAATGTGAATTTGCTAAAACTTCTTTAGTATATCTAGGCCATATTATTGGTGGAGGCCACCTGCGAGTGGACCCAGCCAAGGTTGCTTTCATTCTAAACTGGCCACGGCCCCACACCGTTACTGAAATCAGAAGTTTTCTGGGTGTGGTTCAGTATTGGGGGAAATTCATTTCTGGGTTTTCCTCCATTGCTGCGCCATTACATGGGTTGACAAGTGTTAAAGAAATTTTCTAGTGGGGAGGCAAGTATCAGAGAGCCTTCGACACTTTTAAGGAAAGGATTAGCACAGCCCCAGTTCTGACGTTGCCATATTTGCAGCAGCCATTTGAGATAGAAACCGATGCCAGCGGGTTTGCCATGGGAGCCGTTTTGATGCAAGGAAGGAAGCCAGTCTGTTACCATTCAGAAACGTTCTCTACTGCGGTAAGTAACTATCTGACTTATGACAAAGAGTTGTATGATTTGGTACAGAGTGTGAAGAAGTGGAAACATCATCTAATGGGCAAAGAAACAGTCATACATACTGATCATCAGCCACTTCAATATTTACAATCTCAAACTAAAATACAACAAAGTAGGCATTTAAGATGGATGGGATTCTTACAACAGTTTCATCTCGTAATTAAGTACAAAAAGGGAATTCATAATAAGGTAGTAGACATGTTATCAAGGCCTCCTACGAATGCTTCAATCATTCTTCAAAACAGTTCATTAACACATGAAAGTTATATTGAACAGTATGCAAAAGATAAAGATTTTCAGAAAGTATATGCATCACTAATACATGGTAAACAGGAAGAGAACTATTATGTGCATAATCAACTCTTGTATCATCTTGGTAAACTCTGTATTCCATAGAAGGAAAGAGTGCATGTGATCCGAGAAGCACATAGTTCGTTGATTGCAAGACATTTTGGAGTAAGTAAAACATTGTATGTATTACAAAATCACTGTTATTGGCCTCAAATGCAAGAAACTATAGCTAAATACATAATAGGTTGTGTTATGTGTGCAACAAGTAAGCCTAGCAATAGGAAATTGGGTTTGTACACACCTCTTCCAGTTTCTTCTCATCCTTGGGAAAGCATTTCTATGGACTTTGTAGGGGGACTGCCTATGTCTAGAAAAGGGCATGATTATCTATATGTTGTTGTGGACAAATTCAGCAAAATGTGTATCTTAATGCCAAGTAACAAACATATCACTGCTGAACAAACCGCTCATCTATTCTTTCAGAATGTTTGGGTACATTTTGGGCTACCCATGTCTATTGTATCTGATCGGGATTCCCGGTTCTTGGGAGAATTCTGGTCGACTTTATGGGAGCTTATGGACACTAAACTGAATAAAAGTATAGCTTTTCATCCACAGACCGATGGGAAAACAGAGGTAGTGAACAGTACAGTGATTTAGCTACTCTGGGATATTGTAGTAATCATCCTAAACTCTGGGATGAGCAGTTGCAGTATATACAGCATGCCTATAATCATGCAGTTCATTCTTCCACGAAAAAATCTCCTTTTGAAACTTGTTTTGGTTATCTGCCAAAAACACCGATGGACTTCTCTTTTGGCAAAGATACAGTGGATGGACATCATGATGCAGATAAAGTGCTAAGGTTCATTCAGAGAATCCAAGCAGTACAGCAGGCAGTTCAAGAACATTTGGAGAAGATCCAGGCAAAGTACAAATACAGGCATGACAAGCATCGAGTTGATCATCAATTTCAGGTTGGTGACAGAGTTTGGTTACATATCACCAAAGAAAGGATGAAAGGTGAAGGTAAAAAGATTAAACCTATCCGGTATGGTCCTTTTGAGATCTTGGAAAAGATCGGTACTAATGCTTTTCGCTTCAATTTACCTCCATACATGCAAATTTATTCAGTTGTCAATGTTGAGAATCTTAAATTGTATGAGCCTCCTATGATCATGGATGAGGAAATTATCATGCAGATTCCTTCAGTTGATGATATGGCACCTGAATATATGAATGAGTTGCAAGATGATGTTATTCTTGACAAAAATGTAAGGACTTCGTGAAGGGGGAATGCTGAGTACCTCCGAGTGGGGCTTAAGGGCATGCATCCTAGCAAAGCAAGATGGATGGAGATTGGAAAATTGAGGGAGCTATACCCTCACTTACTTGCAGAATAATTCAGGCTTTTGGTGGTCCAAAATCTCTCCAATGGGGAGGAATGGTCCAGAGGATTATTCATCTTTAATTTACACTGATCCAATATGGTACAATAGTTATTAATCTATGGTTCAAAGAACATAACACATGTATGTTCCACACATATGCTAAACATAGTGGTGACATATCACTTGCTGTGATAGACTTAGCTGCGACATACTTATCGCACTTGCTGCGACAGACTTAGCTACGACAGACTTATCACTTGCTGTGACAGACTTATCACTTGATGTGACAGACTTAGCTGCGACATACTTATCACTTGTTGTGATAGACTTAGCTGCGACAGACTTATCACTTGTTGTGACAGACTTAGCTGCGACATACTTATCGCACTTGCTGCGACATCGCAAAGTTAGTGGTGACATCAAACGGTTACGTTACGTGTGACGCTATGGTATGGTGCAACATATGTGCATAACGGTCATTGCAACGTGTTGTGAGTCAACATGTGCGTGGAGTTAGTTGCAACATTTCGGGGATATGGAACGTCGTGGTACCATAACGCTTAGGCAGCGATTTGGCCGAATTACATGGTTCAGTTTTAGCATATGATTGTAACGTTGATAAAGAAGAGAACAGCTGTGGTCCATTATGGCTCCTCTCGCTAAGTGCTTAAATAGAGGATGTTGGCCACCATTGGAGGAGGGAGAGACTCAGTTCGTTAAGAGCGTAGTACATCATTTCTCTGTTATGCGAAGCTCGGATAGTTTGCTGTAAAGTGTTCTGATGCTATTACTGTGGAAGTCGACTTTCTCTGTTATATTTTAGCTTTCTTTGCCTTTCGAAGGCTAAATGTAATTTCTAGAAGAGAGGTCTTAAATATTTTGTACAACATTCTATTTATAGTTGCTGAAGTTGTTTCCAGAACCATTTTGTACCATTTTTAAGAGATTAATTGGATCAGTACCCATTGGAGAGGGTCCCGGAGACATAGCCCAGTGAAGGGGGTGAACTCCGTTATCAACTTCTGTTTTGTGACTCTCTTATTCTGTGTTTCTTTTATAACTGTTTATCAGTTTTGTTTTCCATCTGTTTTCAGTATTTAATTTCTGTTAATGATGTTCCATTAATTAAACTGATGAACGCATTCTTTTAACACAAACTTTTAATGCACACAAGTTGAGGTCCGACGGATCATTACACCCACTGATTTTTTCACAAAATGGGTGGAGGCCATTCCTACAAGGAATGCAACTAATAAGGTGATAATCAATTTTATCCAGGAGAATATTTTAAGTAGATTTGGGTGCCCTAAGAAATTGCTGACTGATAATGCTAAAGCCTTCAAATCTAAAGCTATGGTTACCTTCTGTGAACAAAATGGAATTTTTCTGAAGCATTCTACACCTTATTACCCTCAAGGTAATGGGTTGGCAGAATCAACCAATAAGAACATTATTCAGAGCATTAGAAAACTATTAAGTCAGAATAAAAGGTCATGGGATTCAATGTTGAAATATACACTTTGGGAAGATAGGATAACTACTAAGAAATCAATTGGTTCTTCTCCTTTTCAGTTAGTATATGGCACTGATGTTGTATTTCCATTTCAGCTAGGTATTCCAATAATGAAATTCTTTCAAGATAGTTTGGAGGAACCTAATGATATTCAAAGGAGAATTTTTTCACTAATTGAATTACAACAAGAACGTGAAGCTGTAGAAGAAAAGGTTCAAATGCACAAAAAGAAAATCAAGGAAAAGTTTGACAGGGAGATTAAGGAAAATACATTTTCTTGTGGAGACATGGTTTTAAGGTGGGATGCCAGAAAGGAACAAAAAGGGAAACATGGTAAATTTGACAACTTGCGGTTTTGTTCTTTTCATAATTTCAAAACTTTTGGAGAACAATACCTTCATATTACAGACTTTGGAAGGTGAAGAATTATCCAATCCAGTGAATGGACGATTCCTCAAGCATTTTCACAGATATTGAAGGTAAGAGACTTTTCATTCATTGTATATACCGGTGTGAGAGAGATTGAATAAAGACTCCATAACCCAATGGAATTTTTGCAGAGTAATAGACAGGTTTAGATGAGTGAGCAGAAGGCAATGATCTACAGGTTCTTGAAACCTCACAAGGAGGATTTCATCCTGCAGTAGGAGCCAGATGTTATAACTAGATGTTGTTCTTAGTTTATTTGTCTTATTTTTCAAGCATTGATTTACTATGACTTTATATTTTAAGTTGGTTTTGAGGATTTTTGGTAATAAGCACATTTTTGTTTGATTTCGAGTTTATTGTCCTTTTGATTTATCTCATTTTATTGGTTCTATAGTTTCTATGGGATTATTAGGTGTTTATATCTTTAAAAAGTTTGAAAAGATTATGGTAAAGTTTATTCCAAGTTTAGCTTTATGACCTAACCTTTTGTTTTGGAGTCATTTGTTAAAAATATGCACAAGGCAGATTCTTGTAGCGCAAAGTGGAAAGTTAGTGAACTAAAGCGCTACAAGAATCTCGAACCTATGAAATTATGGCAAATAATGATGATGCTTTGTAATCGAAAGAAGTAGGAGTCATTTAACAGCTATGAGGCCAGAATGATACGTGTTTATAGCTTAGTGATCATTATGACAAGTGTATGAGAGGAGGCAAAGATTATTGAGGAGAATCGTGGCTGTTTGAAATCAAAATTGGTGGAAGTTTTTGGACACTTATGATAAGCACATATTCAAAACCTAGTGATGATTATGATAGGTGTGTGAGAAGCTGTAAGGATTGTGGTCATACCTGTCAGGTATTCATTTGGTAAAATTATTAAAGGAAGTGGTTGGAAATCGTGGCGGTTGCAAAGTAAAGTATTGAAGCCCTTTGAACACTTATCGAAGATATAATAGGGCATATTCGGGAATTTAGTTCATCATCATGACAAATTTATGACCAGGTATTGAAATCATTGACAGAGTCGTGGTCTCCATAGACATAGCGTTGGTTTGTAAGGAGTATTGAAAAATTGTAAACCTGTTTGTTATGAATTTGCTTGGCGGCTAATTTTATCGTTGCAGAGAACCATTTTGAATATTTTTGAACTGGTTTAAAGAAATACATAGTCTAGGGTTATAGTGCAGAAAATGAAGAAAAGTGGTAAAACAAATAGAGCTAAAACCAGTGATACAAGCTGGGCAAAAAGTTTTCCTGATTGTGCAATGATATTTCAAAGAGCTGGGTGGTTTGATTTCTTTCAGAGAGTCAATGGCTTTAACCCAGAAGTGCCATATGGGTTTTCTCAGGGTCTTGATAAAACCACAGTTTCATTTGACACCCTTAAATTTGAATTGACAAGAGAATTGATAGAAGAATTCACAGGCATAGTAGATGAAGGAGAGTTCTGGTTCAAGAAAATACCTTTCACTTTCAATCCAAAAGATTTCCTATTGCCTGAATTTGAAATCCTAGATTGGGGGAAGGGTGTACAGTTAGATACTTTTAAACCTGAGTGGAGATAGGCCATTAGAATTTTACAAAGCTACATCACCCATGAGGGAAGATTTGCTATGGTCTTCAAATATCATATTAGATTCCTGCAACATTTAAATCAACATTCCAGGATGAATCTACGCTTTTTATTTTTGAAAAGCCTGCAAAAGATGTCAAACAGGATAAAAGGGCATAGGGATCATACACAACAATCTATTTTTCATCATGGGCTAATAAAGCTGATTGTTTTCACTATCCTTTAGAAAAAGAGCAAAACTTGGGATTATTTTTTTTTTTTGGTCAGGCTTTCATAATGAAAAAGAGGAACCCAAAAAGAGGCAGATGAACAAGCAGTATAGCTTGGTAAAAAGGTTAAAGAAAGAAATAACTGATGAGATGGTAAAAGACACTGTTCATGAGGAATGTTCAACTAAAGAATTTGAAGAGCCTATATGTGAAGAGGTAAGAGAAGTGTTTCATGGTATTCAAGAACAGATTTCAAAGAATGCATGAGAGAATGGGAGATCTATTACAGATCAAGAAGATGGGAGAACTTAATTGGAAAGAAATCAAAGCTTCACAGATGTACAAGAAGACATAATAGAGGTTCCTGTTCTAGTTAAACTAAAGGATGATAATCTGCAAATTTCAAATGAAAGGTTTAAGGGAAAGTCTGTTGTAACAGGATTGAAAGTTGATGGTGTACAATTCTCAGCTGTAAAGTTTCAGGGAAAATCATTTGTAATGTTAGGAGAAACATAAGCGAGGTGGAGACCAAAAACAAGAGCCAAAAACAAACTGATACTTAACATGAAAAAGATTTTAAACCCTATATTAATGAAGGAGAAAATCATTGTGATTGAAGATTCTTCATCTCAAGAAGACAAGGAAGAAGAAGAAAGCCTCATTTCTTAGCAAATTCATGTTCATAAGGAGAATTCAGTGATTTTGGAGTCATCTATAGGAAGACATAAGATTGCAGAAGAGCCAATAGATTTCAGCCCTGGAAGAGTTAGGTCTCCAAAAGTTCCTGTTGAAGAAGAAGCAGTAAAAAATGAGGAAGATGATGACCTAATTTTTAGGAAAATGAATATCCCATGGCTATCAGATAAAACTTCCACATTATAGAAAGGAGTGTGCGTAGATTTAGACACTGAAAATCTTCAGAAAACTGTACAGCGATATAAATATCAAATGGATTTTCTTACTGAGACCAATGAGGGATTGGTTATGACTAATGGGATACTAAGGGAGGATCTTAATGGCATCAAGACACATTACCAAGAATTAATTGTTGTTTCAAAGGGAGCTTTAAAGAGAAAGAGATAGACTCAAAACCAGTTTGAGGAATTGAACAAGAAAATTCAAAATTTGACCCAACAGAACGAGAGACGGTCAAAGAAGATTAAATATTTGGAAGCAGAGCAGAAAAGACGTAAAATGCAGTCACATTCCGTAGAAGGGATTGCATAGTTGGCTGAGGCTATAACACCCCAGTTTTTACCCCATTTGTGTTAAATATACGTGATACATATGTTGCAAATAATCATGGTGAGGAGCTAAGGGCAAAGGCCCCACCATCGATTTAGTTATGTTATGTTTTGGATTGGAATGGTCACCGATGGTATATCGGGACATACGGCATATATTAAATTGTGGCATCATGTAAATGTGAATTTTTAATTAAATGAACCAATCAGCTATGTTCACTGCAACGAAATTGAAAAGGGCATGATTCCAAAGGATATGGAGGGGGAATGTTGAACATTGAGCCATGGGGGAAAAGCCATGTGTCACCACTCTCTTCGCTCACCTTCCCTTGTCTCATCGAACCACCACCTTAGTTATTTCTATTGTTAGTTAGGGTAGCTGTTGGTAGGCAGGAAAACCACTACTATGCCCATGTCTACTCTCACTCTCCACGACATGCCTTTTGGTAGCAAATGGTCTGTCCACTATGAGGATGGATATTTTGTTCGTTTTCCCTCACGCTGGGCGGAGTTAAAAGGTTCCAAATTCCATTTTTTAGGGGTTCGCCTTCCCTCTCTAAGGGGATTGCCAGTCTATGGTTGCGTCCCTTCCATTCACACAGAGAACCGATTTTACCTTGGCATGAACGGACTGTGTATTGTCCTGCCCTTCCTCTGGAGATCATGGCTGTGTTTTCATTATTGATCCCTTTTTCCTGTTTTGCGCTCGTGATCGGATAGGGTAATGTCTTGGGTGTTCATTGCTGAACTGTGACTGTTAGCTGCGTCTTTTCCCTCATGTACAGATTGGGAGTCTATTCCTTCCCCATTCTTCTACCTGTGTAAGATTCTCTAGCGATTGCATTGAGGATCGGGTGCTGTGGGTTCATGGTTGTTTGTGTGTTGTTGTTTTCCCACGATTTCTTGGATGTGTTTTCCCTTTTTATGGTTGTATCGGTTGAAGATTGTTGTGAGTTCCTACATTCTGGTCGACTGTGTTTTTCCAATGTAAAATCTTGAATAGCTGTTTGGCTGCTTGCATGCAGTGGTTTTGTCCTCGGACTCCATTGGAGTGGTGAATGAGGGCCTAAGGTGCTTGATAAACCTGGTGGGTTGAGAACCACACAAACAGAGCTAATGAGCTGGATTTATTCTCCACAACCCCTGAATAGCACTGGAAGGGGGATCAGGGTCTGAGGGACAACGTTGCAAAGAAGGGACTGATTTCCTTGTGTTGGATGTGTGTGGGTGTTCTAGAAACCAGGCTGGCTCTGGTGTTGGTTTCTGTAGCTCTTCAATGAGCTCACCAGCTTAGCATTTATCCTTTCCCAGCTCCTAAGTGGCCTGATAAACCCAACTTTGTTGGCTTGGCTGATCTATTGTTCGCTTGATAAACCCAACTGTGTTGACTTGGCTGAACTATGTACCTTTGTGGTGTTGTTATCCTTGGCTATTTGTGAGCCTGCTAGTTCCTTATTCCTTGGGGAATCATGCCTGGCCTGAGGGTGGAAGCGTTGCTGAGAGATTAAAGAGCATGTGGCCTATGGTTGGGTGGAACGTTGTAGCAACATAGCTGGTTGCAGAACAAGTTCTCTATAAGATAATTATTCTTTCCTAACTTGTGTCTGCAATTATATTTACCATTGACGAATGATAAGGTACATGTTAAATGCTGATCTGTATATGCATGAGTGTTGATTGATATGTTTTTCTTCCATTGTGTATATGAATGATTATGCTTTGTAATATGTTTTATGTTATAAGTATCATGCTTCAGCATTACATATATGTCTGTTCATGTTCATGGGGCTAGATGTCTGGATGATCTGATGTATGGTAGCGTCCTCTTTGGCTGTTTTGAGGGTCGGGGATGTTATAGTGTGGTATCAGAGCTCTGGTTGCAACATGGGCCTGAATGGGCCATGAAAGATCAGATAGCAGAGGTAGGTTTCCTTCTTCCCAGCAGCGATCGGAGAATTGTGGCAGGAAAATTCAGAAATTTTTTCCAAGTAACAAAATCATCGACCATCGAAAGACGTTAGTGGTTCATGCTCCCACCGTCGCAGAAGCCTAGAGCACTAGTCTTCCAACGAGGAAAAAGTTTCGACTGCCGATGCCGATGTGCTTCAATTCACCTATTGGGAGAGAACAGTTGATTTGGTCGGTGATGGATAGGAGATGGTCGAACCAATGAAGCGGCGGAAGAAGGTAAAGAGAAATATTTTGAAAAAAAATTCTAAGTCCGACCATCAGTGATCGACGGAAGATAGTTGTTTTCATCACCGATGGTTAGACAAGGGAACTTCTGATGAACTACATCGAAAACGTTTAGGTGATGGTGCACCCATTGTTGCGGCAGTCTAACACACTATCCACCCGATGGATAGTTAATTCGGCGGCCAATGCGGCATAAGACAAAGGAGGAAAATTTCTGAAATTTTTATAAGTGTTGACTTCATCGTCCATTGGGAAATGTTAGTTGTACAGGTCATCGATGAACATCGAAAAGAACTAGTGGTTCAAAGAACCACCGTTGCGGAAGCCTAGTGCACTAATCCTCCAACAGATATAGGTTCCGCTTACCGATACCGTGATGGTTGTGTTTCAGTCGCCGATCAGAGGAGAATAGTCGTTGACATCGTCGATGAATAGAAGATGGAAGAGCTGATGCAGCAGAAGACAAGGCAAGAAGAAAATTCAAAATTTTCTCTAAGGCATGAGATCATCGGCCATCGGGCAATGTTAGTGGATCGGATCACCAATCAGAAAAGGTTCAATGAAGGTGAACCACAATTGCGGCTACTTAGTCAACTATCCATCCAATGCCGCAATTAAAAACTACTCCGATCGTCGATGAGTGCCCCGCAGAGACCATAGTGACTCTGCTACCCACCGTTGCGGCCACATAATGAACTGGTCACCCGATGAGAAGTACATCATAGTGTTGATGCTGAAAAATACTAGTCGCTTCGACCGACGACAAAGTTGTGAGTTGTGGAAGACATAGGAAAATTGTGGGCCATCGTTGCGGAAGCCAAAGAGACTAACCGTTCGATGCGTAAGGCACCCGGTCGTCGACACAGCGGTTAGTCTATGCTATCGCCGACGAAGTTCGAAACGATAGATGATTAAGGACCCTATTAGAAGAAAACTTTGAAGAGTATAAAGTCATCGAAAAAGTATTAACGATCAGGCCGCCGATCGAACGGAATCAAAGGATCGTGAACCCACCGTTGCGGCAGTCCAAAGCACTATCCACCCGATGGATAGTAGGCCTATAGCCGAAATATGCTCGCGGAAACCATAGGAGGATCACTTACCACCATTGCGGCTGCTCAAGGGACTGTGCACCCGATGAACAGTTGATTTTCTCGCCGATGCAGATCGGAAGTTTAGTTGGTTTGCTGCCGAAACGCCAGGAAGAAATAAGCAAACAGACCACCGACGAGCTAGATGTTTTGACCACCGAAGTGTCAGAAAGGTAGTTGGGAAGGGGTCTGATTGGGCCTAAGGAGATTTGGGTTTTTTAAAGTAACTTCTTAGTAATTTTTCAAGTAGTTTTCAACTATCTTTCAGCAACTTTCAGCAGATTATCAGCAGTCACAGGGCTAAAAAGAAAGAGAGCAAAATTTTGTGTTTTAAGCAAGATTGTGTTTTATGAATTACCAAAAGAGGAAGGTAAGTAGTTTTGATTTATATTAATGATATGCATCTAACAGTGTGTTACTAACACATTGCAGAATTATAAACAACTTCCAAGAGCAGTACTCCATAAATAACAGTGTGGTAAATCAAGAGGTGGTTCTGTCATGAGAACCCATGATGGGTATGATGCTCGGGATTCTTATGAGCATGAAGGAGATGCCATGGGAGAAAATGTCCGGAATGGAATTAATGACATAGAGTCTAATGGAAGGAGATTCCAAGAGACACTGTCTGAGGTTGTAGCCACCATGAGAAGCTTGATTAAATCCCAGGAAGAGCAGAATCAGTTGAATGCTGCCATGTTGCAGAGTTTGATAGAATTGCAGAGAAAGATAGATTCTGGACGAGGTACATCAATACTAGAAGGCAGTAAGAGCAACACTAGGAGGAGGAGAAGGACTTCCAGTGGATCATCTGACTCTAAAGAATCCACTGGAGATACAAGTTCATCTTCTCATAAAAGGAAAAGAAGAAGGCACCATAGGGATCACTCTCGAGATGAATTTAGGAAAGCTAAACCTCCTACATTTGATGGTGATATAAAGACGGGACAAGAAGCTGAAGCTTGGCTCCTTGGGATAAAGAAGTACTTCCAAGTACAGGATTATTCAGGAAACATGAAGGCAAGAGTTGCCATATTCAATCTGAATGGAAGAGCATCCATTTGGTGGGAACACTTCAAGCAAGTAAAGAAGATCAGTGAAAGGAAACTGAAGTGGAAACAGTTCAAGAAGTATTTCAGGTAGAAATACCTCTCTGACAGGTATTATGATGACAAGATCAAGGAGTTCCATGAGCTGATATTGGGACAATAGACCATGGATGAATATGCAAACAAATTCTTGGAATTGTTGAGGTATGTCTGGTACATCAGGGATGAAAAAGTGAAGGTCCAACAGTTTCTGAGTGGGTTTCCTCAAGCCTACAAAGATAGAATTGAGTTTTATGAACCTAGGACTCTTGAAGAAGCGATAAGGAAGGATAAGTATTGCTATGAGAAAAGCAAGGGTAAACCTGATTACCATAAGGCATGGAAGGACAAGAAGAATGAGAAGTTTGACCAGCAAAGGAAAGGTTTCAAACCTTCTAGATTCAGGAATCAGCAGAAGCAGCCATCCCAAGCTGCGAGTAATCTAGTTGGAGTGATAGGTGGGAAGCCTAAAGAGCCACATCAGAATAAAGGTCCACTCAAATGTTGGAAATGTGAAGGACCCCACTTGCATAGATATTGTCCACTTGAGAATGAAAGTGCAAGGCCATCTTATAACATTCAGCGAGTAGAAACAGTGGGTCAAGTGGCAAGAGCAGTCCCTAGAATTTATGCAGCACTGGAGGACCGCCAGGCAGATCACCAGTCAACTGTGGTTGAAGTTGCAGGTAAGATTGTTGAATAATCTGTTTCTATTTTGATTGACCCTAGTTCTACTCATAGTTACATTACTCCTAGAGTAGTGGATATTTGTGCTTTTACAAAGGACAAGCATAGGAAACCTTGGTTAGTTCAGCTGGCCACTAGGACTAAGAGAAGGTTCAGTGAATTGGTAGAGAAGTGTCCATTGGTTATGAATGGATTTATCACTTGTGTAGATATGAATGTTCTACCACTTGGTTCCTATGATATTCTCATTGGAATGGATTGGTTAGAAGCTCATAGAGTGAAGCTTAACTGCTATAACAAGACTTTTGAATGCACAGATGAAGAAGGAAACCCAGTAGTTGTGAAGGGTATTCCAAAGGTAATTTCAGTAAGACAGGTTTCAGCAATGCAGTTGAAGAAGTTATGTAGGAAAGGTTTCCAGTTGTATGCAGCTCATATTCTGGAACCAACAGGCGATGAAACTCCTAGGTTGGAGGACTATCAAGTGTTACAGGAATTCAAGGATGTATTCCCTGATGAGATTCCAGGACTTCCTCCAAAGAGGGACATTGATTTCACCATTTAACTTATGGCAGGAGTAGCACCAGTGTCCAAGACACCCTACAGGATGAGTACACCGAAGATGCTAGAGTTGAAGATGCAACTGTAAGAGTTGTTGGAAAAGAAGTATATCCAACCGAGTGTGTCTCCTTGGGGAGCACCGGTTCTGTTTGTGAAGAAGAAATATGGTACACTCAAGTTATGTATTGATTACATACAGTTGAACAAGGTTACTGTGAATAATAAATATCCTTTGCCTAGGATTGATGACCTCTTTGATCAAATGAAAGGAGAAAAGGTATTTTCCAAGATTGACTTGAGGTCTGGTTACCATCAGGTGAGAATCAAGGATGAAGACATTCATAAGACAGCCTTCAGAACAAGGTATGGACATTATGAGTTTGTAGTGGTACCATTTGGTCTCACAAATGCACCAGCTACATTTATGTGCCTTATGAACAGTGTCTTCAACAAGTACTTGGACAAGTTTGTTCTTGTTTTCCTTGATGACATTCTTGTTTATTCTAAGAATGAGGAAGAACATGAAGAGCATTTGAGATTGACATTGCAATTGCTTAGGGAACATCAGTTGTATGCAAAATTGAGCAAGTGAAACTTCTACAGAGATAGAATACAGTATTTGGGTCACATTATCTCAGAATAGGGTAAATCCATGGATTCTGAGAAGATTGAAGCCATTACGAATTGGCCTACTCCAAGAAATGTGACGGATGTAAGATCTTTTATGGGACTTGAAGGATACTACAGGAGATTCATTGAGGGATTTTCCAAGGTTGCACATGCCATCACTTCTTTGCAAAAGAAGGGAGTAAAGTTCAAATGGACTTCGAAATGTGAAGAAAGCTTCCAGCGGTTGAAGAATCTTCTCACCAGTGCACCAGTATTGAAGGTTGCAGATCCAGAGAAATATTGTGTGGTATGTACCAATGCATGCGGACAAGGGCTTGGAGGAGTCCTTATGCAGGACAACCACGTGATATGTTATGAATCAAGAAAGTTGAAGGAGCATGAGAAGAAATATGCCACTCATGATCTAGAGCTCGCAGCCATAGTACATGCTCTCAAGATGTGGAGACATTAATTGATGGGTAGAATATTTGAGCTCAAGACAGATCATTGTGGTTTGAAGTATCTATTTGATCAGCCTACTTTAAACGCTAGGCAAGCAAGATGGATGGAATTTTTATGTGATTTTGATTTTGAAATCAAGCACATAAAAGGGAAAGAGAATAAGGTAGCTGATGCGCTCAGCAGGAAGATACAAGAAATGCATGTGGAATCTCTTAGTATTTTCCAATCAGACTTGAGGCAGCAGATTGGTAATCATGTTGCCGGAGATGAATTGTATGAGCAGGTAAAAGACAAATTGCAGCAATGTAAAAGGAGCAAGTCGATAAAGTCGACTTGAACAAGGACCGACTTAGTCGATCAGCCGACTAAGTCGATGGGCCAACTTAGTCGATCAGTCGACTAAGTCAATGAGCCGACTAAGTCGGTCGGCCGACTAAACTAAGAGATTAGGTCGGCCACCTAAGGTCGCATCGGTTCACCGAACTGAAAAGTAGTTATCTTGTAACCATTCTGTAAATCATATATATTAGGCTATTGAGCCAGATGAGAAGGCAATTCAGTTCTCTGCATTGTATGGACTCCTTGTTATAATATAATCTGTTTAATTCTATCTGTTCTTGTCTCTTGTCTCTATTCAATATTTATATATGTTTTAGTGTGTATTATTGGTAACCTTATGTGATCTATGAGATTACAACATTGGTTCCGTTGCTGGTAGTACACGACTGGAATGTATGCCAACAAATGATACCAGAGCAGTAGATTAAGGACTGGTGGGACCGTAAAGTTGCAAACTACTTGCAGAATTATGCGAGAAGGAACAATTAACAGTCACACAAGCAAAAGAAAAAATTTTCACAGAAACACATGAAAATTTTGTTGAATCAGTGCCCCAACTTTTGAAGAAATTCCTGGATGAGAAAAACGGACGGGATTAAAGAACAACAGTTGCTGAAAAAACTGATCCATGGAGGTAGAACAAACTTGTCAGAGTGGTTTGAGAAAATCGTCGATGACTTATGTGAGGAACAAGAATTCAAAGACAGAACTTTGGTAGAAATAGTGAAGGAGAAATTTTACAAAGACCTCACCGAACAATTTATGTGTTCCCTACCGACCTTGCTGTTCAAATTTTTGATCGAAAAGGGAGTAGCACATATCGTCGAACCTCGTCCATCACTTCCCGAACTGCCAACAAACTCTAACTGGGCAGAGAAGCAGAGGAAGTGGGAAAAATTCATTGCAGAAAGGGAGTGGGAATACTTCCTAAGCAAATAGACCGAACTATCTGGGCTTTCTAAAAAGTGTCGGGTAGGCTATGGGGGGGTAGCTAGTCATATGTCGAAGATAGAGTATAGTGGATCCTAGTTGACTAGAACCGGATACCAGTAACCAGTAATGAGAAGTCAACTAAGAAGGACCTCAAGAGAATAGTATCCTACGAAAGTATGTCGGACATTCAGAAAATAGAAAGGGAAGAGAGACACCAGAGAAGGGAAGCAAGATGAGAAAGAGCCTTAGAGCTGCACAGAGGATGGCAACCTAGAGAGAACGACCAGGAAGAGAATCCGCCAGAGTCGGATCACGACTGACATGAAGAAGGAATGGAACATGAAGTGTCTCCTAAGGAGGAAGAATTGTGGATAGAGCAGCCAGAAGCTCTCCAATTAAGAGCTCCCAATGAAGGAACAACCCTCTCACCATTGAATCCGTGTACTCGAATACAGACTATTGTCGAAGAAGACCTCTGACTACGAGCCGATGACTTCAGTATATGGAGCCGACTAGGCGACAAAATGTACCCTGGACAACACATTATTATACGTCGACTAGTGGAAGGGAACTGGCTAACCTTTCAAGCGGCAACCTCCCTCCGAAGTATCCACCTGCTCTTACCAACACATGAAGGAGCACCCCCCCCACCAAATACAGCTTTAGAAGAAATCGAACACTCAGAACTATGAACAAATAGTTGCAGTGGACCATCGACAATAGAAGTCGACATCAAACAACTGCACATTGACAAAGAATTGACAACCGATGGGAACACAAGTTTCGTCGACCAGAATTCCGTAGGCACGAGTACACCAATAACCCCACCACCCTCATCACCACCCCCACCTCCATCGCCACCACCTTCTGAAAGCAGTGACAGTGATTCAGACATGGGTCACGGATCGGCTCACATCCCCCTATATGAAGGAGATGAAGACCCCAGATGACATTGGTTCATCTGCGAGTCGACTTGGGAAGCCAATCAGGTTATAGATGAAGATAGACAAATGGCCCAGTTCACAAGAGCCTTATGGAAAAGGGCATTGATGTGGTACATGACCTTTGCAGAAAGACAACCCAGAGTGACAAAAGCCAAGATTAAGGCGCAATTTTTGTCATTTTTCAAAACCCCAGATGCTAAGCACCTGGCCGCAAAGAAACTTAAAACCACATCACAAAATCCAGGGGAATACGTCTGTGACTATGATAAGCATTGGAAAGAATTAATGAGCCAATTGTATTATGTTATAGACGAACAGTTACTAATCTAGTGTTTTCTTGCAGGACTATCTCAAAAATTATGCCGACACATCAGTCTGGAGACGTTCAAAATGTACAAGGATGCACTAACGAAAGCTCTTCAGGTAGAAATGGACGAGGATATACCCACTTACCCCATGGACCACAGATTGGAACAATAGCTCGAGAACATACAGAAGTCTCTGAAAGAACTCGGCCTCAAGAATCAGGAGGTCTGGTGCACCAACTGCTTGACGAACGGCCATTCGAAAGATAACTGTCGACAAGAGTATAGCTGACAAGACGTTCGATTTGTATAGGCCAAATCCTTTTGCGATATTTTCCAGGAATACGCAGATCACTCTACAACAGACTGTCCGTTTAACATGAAGAATGGCAAGGCTTCCTGGTGCGCCATTTGTGAGACCAAAAGTCATAACAAGGCTGACTGTTAGTTAAACCTGAAGAACCGAAAGAACTATCAGGCGGTCTACCAAACAAATGCAGTGGCACAACATAATGAGCAAAACAACCTAGAAAATGATCAGAACAGACAAAGATTCGATGACCGACGATATGAGCATCGATACGACAATCGATGCCAAGGCTACGGAGGAAGAGGTCGATTCCCTGGGAATCGTGGCATATGCCCGCATCAACCCATCTAGTGCTTCATATGTTACAAAGAAGGTCACCAATATGCAGACTGTCCATACAAGGACAGGACTGATCTCAAATTTTGTACCCACTACGGGGTAGGGGATCACTCACTAGAGGATTTCCCTACCATGTTGGAAAAAATTAATACCAAGAAAAATGTTAATGTCTTGTCTTGTGTGCAAAAGAATGATGTAATAACCACCAAAAACTTACATATTGTAACTCAGAAAGGAACAAAAACAGGACCCGATAACCCCATAATTAATAAGATTAAAGAAACAAATGTTTATCCTGACCCACTGACGAAAAAACAAACATATAAAGAAGCAACTCATGTATTTCAAGAAATTGCACGACAAGAAGACATACATAACAGTCGACCCAACATAATAAATCAATTAATCCAGCTCATTCAAATAGACAAATCAGTATCTTAGTTCATTGAATTTTTGCATGAAATAAAAGGTACCAACCTTGGAAAACAAACAAAAAACATCTGCATCTTGAATCAAAAAGACAAAAGTGATGCCGACCCACTTGTCGACCTGCAAATCGAAGGCTACCACATCCAACAAGTAGTGCTCAACTTCGGCTCACAAGTAAATATCATGACTCGTGACACTTGGGAACAGATGGGCAGAACTCGACTCTATGAGTCAAGCATATACCTGAAACTAGCTAACCAAGGCCTAATTGAACCCATTGGAGTCTGGAAAAATGTCGACACGACTATGAAAGGAATATCGACCAAGGTTTATTTTGAAATCATAGGCCCAAAAGAAGGATCCAGCTCCTTCCCAGTGCTAGTGGGTCGACCTTGGGGTAGAAAGATAAAAGCATCCATATCCTTGGACAAGGAACGAATCCGAAATTAAAAGGAAATGGTCACAAGGTCATTTTACCCATTCATCCATCCCAAGGAGAACCTTGGACTGAACCTATTGATGAATAAGTCGATGTCAGATAACTCTACCAAATCCACAACGATGCAGACTACACAAAACCAAACATCCACGGAGAACTTCACTTAGGTAACCAAGACTCAGTTGGTTATAACTCAGACACTGAATTGTACGACTGGGAGATCAAGAACTATGAAACACAAGCAAGAGGGTGCTGGACTATACAAAAAGTGCAGAAAAATCCCACCCAACAGTGCTTCATAGTATCTATTGTCCCAAAAATCTTCGAAAAGAAAATAAGGGAACACCCTACCTAACAACCAACCAACTTGAATACTACACAACTACCAAGGTATAAGGAGAGGGAATCATCAGTCATGCATGTCGAACAGGTATCTAAAAATGTTGGTGAAAATGGCCGACTTCAAAGCCTGGTTGAAACTTTTACAGGACAAGCAACTAGATGGTGGGATACCCATCAGACAAGACTACAGACCTGGACAACTGCTTCGACTTACTTCATCGAAATATTTGGAGGAAATAAGTTAACCCAGCAAGTTCAAATACCTATATTCACTCAAGGCCAGAACCCAGCAGATCATATCAAAACTTGTGAAAAAGAGTGGAGAAGACTTGGATACAAACATGAACAAGCCTGGCCACACTTGTTCCCCTCAACCCTAGCCGACTTACCAAACAAATGGTATAAGATGGAAGAAGCTAGAGGTGAAACCTTCTTATGGCATGAACTTAGGGAAAATTTTATTAAAGACTTCAACTTCATACCTCAGAATGAAAATCTGGTCGAGACAGCAAAGCAAATTAAACAATTTATCCAACCGACCGAAAACCAACCCTTACAAGACCATCGATAGATAAGGGACTGTAACAATATACAAACATGTTCTATACCACAGTTGACCCATTTACAATTAGAAAATGAAAACACAGAAGGCAAGAGCTTCAGATGGAAATCCAACCATGTCGAAACGACAAAACCTATCTGCACAATCCTAAAAATCGCAACAACTAACAAACAAGATATGGACAAAATGACTGCAGCCGAATTCCCTGCCACATTCTCACAGTTCAAAGAAGGAAGTGGACCGATCAATGAAACCAAAGCACCATAGTGGCTAGATGCCAAAGTAAACACTAAAGAAGTCGACATATCAAATGACGATCGACCAAAAATAGCAAAAATTGGGGACTACTGGAACGAACAACAGACCACAAAGATAGTGAACTTACTAAAATAGTTCCAAGATGTATTTTCCAGGGACTATAAAAACCTAAAAGGCTTATTCCACAAAATGGGAGAAATGAAAATTGATACTAAACCTGATGTTCGACCTGTCAAGAAAAGACCTTATAAACTAGCTCACAAATACAAGGAGATAGTCAAAAAGGAAATTGATAACATGTTAGCAGCAAGCATCATTTACCCTGTCGACCAATCAAAATGGGCAAGCCCAATGGTCGTACAACCCAAGAAACATGACCCGACCAGACTGAGAATCTATGTCAATTTTAGGCAACTAAACAAAGTAACATTGACAAACCCATTCCCAACCCCTTATGCCGATGAAATTTTGAATGAAGTTGGAGGACATGAATGCTACTCATTTACAGATGGATTCTCAGGCTATAACCAAGTACCAATAGCTAAAGAAGACCAGAAGAAGAAAACATTTGTGTGTGAATTTGGTTCCTTTGCTTACAAAGTTATGCCTTTTGGATTAAAGAATGCACCTGCAGTGTTTTCTCCAATTGTTGTCAAAACATTTCAAGAATACATCTATAAGACCATGGCAGTATACTTCTATGACTGGACAATATACTCCACCTTAAAAGATCATTACAAATGGCTTAGAATTATGCTGGAGAGATGTCGACAGATTCAACTCTCCCTAAATATTAAGAAATGTATATTTATGACCCCCATAGGGATAATATTAGGCCACATTGTTTGTAAGGAAGGTATCAAGGTTGACTTTGCAAAGATTAAAATTATCCTTGACCTGAAACCACCAGTAAACCCCAAACAAGTCCAGGTGTTACTTGGCCATACAGGATATTACAGAAAATTCATAAGATACTATTCAGATATGACCTACCCTCTTGAAGAACTATTAAAGGAAGATCAAGAGTTTAACTAGACAGAGGAATGCCACATATCATTTGAAAAATTAAAAAGAAAACTAGTCGAAGCCCCCATCCTAAAGTTTCCAAATTGGTTGATCAAATTCGATGTGCATATTGATGCATCAGGAATAGCAATAGGAGCAATCCTAACTCAACCAGGAGATGATGGAATGGACTATCCCATCATTTACAGCAATCAGAAATTAAATAAGGCTGAAAGAAACTATTTGACTACAGAAAGAGAAGCCCTAGGTATGGTCTTTTCCCTCCAAAAATATCAACATTACCTTTTAGCTAACCCTTTCACATTCTATACCAACCATCAAGCCCTGAATTATCTCGTCAATAAACCAATCCATCATGGAAGGATTTGTCGATGGCTGCTTCTCTTCCAAGAATTTGAGTTCGAAGTCGTTTTTCGCCCAGGCAAGTTAAATGTCGAGCCCGACCATCTATCATGAATCGACATAGGAGAGGAACTGACCGGAGTCAACAACGACTTACCTGATGCATATTTATTTCACATAGAAGCAATGCCAGTAGAACTAGACGACATAGCTCAGTTCTTAGAAGACGGACAGGCACTAGACGGTATGAATACCAAGAAAAAACAAATCTTAGCTATGAAGGCTGCACCATATAGTCTTATTAACGAATTTACAAAATGGGATTAGACGACATCCTCAGAAGGTGTGTACTCGAACATGAACGAGACCAAATCATGCGTGAAGCACACTATGGACCTGCAGGAGGACATTTCCAAGCAAACACAACTGCAAAGAAAATCCAACAGTCAGGATTATGGTGGCTGATGCTCCACAGAAACTGCAAAAGTTTTGTTAGTCGATGTGACAGATGTCAATGACTAGGTCGACCCCTACCTAGTACAGAAATTCCCTTGATATCAGTAAACCCCAATCTCACATTCGAAATCTGGGCCATAGACTTCATAGGACCATTTCCTATCGCATCAAAAAGATCAGGTGCAACGTATATTATTACTGCAGTAGAATACGTCACTAAGTGGGCAGAAGCTGAACCCATCAATACATGTTCTAGTGAGATAGCCGCTAAATTTATATAAGAAAATATCATCACTAGATTTGGATGCCCACTAACCTTGATTAGCGACCAAGGGACACACTTCCAAAACTATCAAAAACCTGACCAACCAGTTCCAAATCGACCATCGACGAAGCACAACATATCATCCTCAGTCGAATGGAGCAATTGAAGCATTCAATAAAACATTAACAAAAGGGTTAACCAAAATATGTAATGCTAACAAGGATGACTTGGATGAGAAAATACCTGTAGTCTTATGGGCATACAAAATAGCCTATAAATGATCGACTGACCAAACCCCTTTTTGACTAGTCTATGGACAAGAAGAAGTAGTCCCACTACACTTCCGACAACAGACGCCTATTATCGCAAAAATACTACATGTTGATGTCGAATAGGGAAGAAAGGACAGACTATTTCAACTCAGCAAGCTGGAAGAGCACCGACTCATGGCCATGCAACACCAAGAAATTCAAAAGCAACAACAGAAAGCATGGCACGACCGCAACATCAAGAACAAAAACCTAGCGGTCGGCGACCTTGCTCTACTCTACAATATTCAGAGAAAAGGAAAACCTAAGAAACTCCACACATAATGGATGGGACCTTACATTGTCAAAGAAATACATCCCAATGGATCAATTCGACTAAGGACATTACAGGGCCTAGTATTTTGGAAGCTCGTTAATGGAGCCCGACTAAAAAGTTACAGAAATTAATAGTATCAAAAAAAAAATCACATAACGACCATAACCATCAACCAAAAATCCATAAAAAGACTAAAATTCTAAAAAACAAAATAATACCCCACAGACACAACACCATGACAGGAAATCACCATTTCGACAACCGACATCATGACCCTCGACCATTTTCATCGATCATTCTTGTCGACCATTCTCATCACCGACACCAGCTGACGACCTCGATAGTCCCATCGCACATTCATGACCTCGAGCACCGAAAGCAAGTCACCATTAACTCACACTCGCATACTCCAGCTGGAACATCACGTCCGCCATTAATACAGCCATTACCGCACACAAACACAGCATCGCCTATAAATACCAGACCACCGAAGGTTCACTCACCGCAACCTATACAGACAGAGCATCAGAACACCTAGTCGACCAAAAACCGAGAACCCCATAGTGACATCGACCAAACCGACACAATGGCCCCCAAGCAGACTAGAGCATCAACCAAAGCAAAAGAGATACAGGCTGCGGATACACCTTTGGTCCGCAGGCTGAAGAACATAAAAAATGCCAAAGTACAGGAAGGTCCATGGCAGAATCTATGGGCCGAGATCCAAGAGTGGGCCTTTGTCGACAAAAAGGCCACTCAAGCAGCACAGAAAATCCAATGTAGCACTCTCTTTGGCTACGCCAATGCACCACTGATGGCTAGCTTTGGTGGCACGAAGGAAGCTGCTATGAAATTCATTATCAGTCGCTATCACAATGGTCAGTTCTACTTTGATGAGACAATCGACATTTCTGGAGATGTCATCTCTAAATTGACTGGCCTTTCTAATAAAGGAGAACCTGTACCATTCAGAATCAAAGAAGGACTGGTCAAAGAGCTTACGGGATCACCTTTCGAAAAAAACTCAAAAGGGTTGATGATTGGCCAAATCACAACTTGAACGCCACAGATTGTGGCCAAAATCATTGCAATCACACTCACATTAGCAGGTTGAGGCAGCGACCTCAAGTTAGAAATGCTGGAAGCCGTCGATACTATTGCCACTGACGGACGACTATACAGATGGGGGGATTACGTCGCCAACATGGTAAAAAACTTCTATGAGCGATGCCAAGAAACGGGGGGAATCATCAAGTTCCCCTCCCTCATTTTATGGATCGTTATGTACCACATTTTCCTAGAAGGAAGCCCTGTCTTTCGGGAACCGTCCAGGTTCGACATGTGGAGGTTTAAACCCTTATCCCAGAAAGGAACCCTACACAAACTTGAGCGGGGGAAAGTATTACTGGAGAACTGGTTCCATCAACTGAAATTTCGCACGACTAGATGGAGAGTGCCTCAAAACATTCGATGAAATCTACCCGCGAACTCCCACATCCAGCTGGAGCTCAACCATACCTCGGTGTGGTACATGCAGGGCGAAGACTCCAATGCCAAAGCCCTTGACTACTATCCATCTATCAACCAGATCTTTCGAGAATTGTCTCAACAGGCTAAAATAAAAATACCAGTACCAGCAGCAGCCAAACAGATCGACTTCTCAATCGAGGAGCCACTCACCGACCAAGAAAAGGAGGAAGACTATGAACTCAACCTCTACATTAGCACATTTGTGTCGGAGGACACACCGATCGAACACACTGGTCGACTACAGATAACTATCAAACCTCTGACTGCAAAGAAAACATAACCATAGCCCACAAAACCAAAGCCACAGCCACAACAGCAGACAACTCCCCCGGCTCCAGCAACTATCGTCCCAACTCAGGCACCGATGGGTGAAGTAGAACCAGATGACCCTGAGTATGTTGTTACAAAAGGAATTATTCAAAAACTCATCAATGAGATAGCAACAGCCAGGAAGAAAATAAAAACACAAGAACAACAACAGGGTAAAGGTAAGCACAAGCTTATCATTTCCGAATCATCAGACGATGAAGAAGAACTGGCAGCTACAGCCCTTAACATTATAGAGGATGCCGCTGCAAATAAAGTGCCAGTCGAAACCCAGTTCCAGCGCTTTGTCAAAGCAAGAGCACAAACAGGACGACCAAAGAAAGCAAAAACTGTGATGACACCTAAAAACATCGTCGATCTTGTGTCAACACCTCCACCCCCATCACCAACACAAATAATCGAGGAACAAGCACCGGCACAACAGTCATCCAGTCCCCTCAACTTATACAAAAGCACAATGCCGGAGACGGTAAAAGCAAAATTTGACAAAGACACCGACTTGGAAGATTTCTTTGAGACACTGCCTATACTATTTCAGTCGGCTTAGAAGATTTCCACCTAGGATCCCATCTATATAGGTAGGAGCACACAACCCTCATTCGTTGCAACCATCACGTCGACCTTCACACGACAACCCAACAAGGAAGGTCACATGACTAGACATTTCTCCTCTACTAGTGCCCCAGCCGACCCAATACCCCAAGCCGACCTACCAGCCACTACACCGACAGAAGCATAAATGACTTTCAATGTAAATGCACACCACCAACCCGACAACCCACCACTCAACCATACTTCCCCCAAGCCCATCACCCCCGACCATTCACCAACTCTATCACCACCGCCACCACCATCTCCACCACCCCCTGATTCAGAAACAGGCTCACCACAACCAACTACATCCACACAACCAATAATGACCATCATTCCAACTCCCCAATCAAACAAACCATCATCTTCTAACCCACAAACCCAAGATCCTGGCTCAACTGTTGCAGGTACACAAGAGACAGAAGTAGAAAAACATAAGAAAAGGAAGGAGCATCATGGGAAGTCTTCCAAAATCCAAATCAGCTTAAGGGATGCAAGTTCCTTAACCGACACAGAGATGGGACAACTCCTCAAAACCCTAGCGAGCGAAGCAAAGACGAGGAGTGTGAGGAAAAGTAAAGAACTCCAGGCCAAACACACAGAACAAATCGAGTTTCTCGACAGATGCAGAAATTTGGCCCAGTCTGTCCTGCCAGGCCCCATCAAGATCGACACAGATAGGCCGCTTGAAAGAGCGTATCAGCTATTCGAGAGCATGGTGTCGACCCTCCAAGCGCACATTCAGGAAACCAAGGAGGAACAGAAAGAGGAAACTGCCAGACTCCTACTAGCACAACACACTGCATTTTTCGAAGCGTACAAAGTATTGCAGGACCATATGGAGGAGTCTGTCGTAACCGAAGAAGTACTACGAGACTGGCCTACTCACTACGGGAAAGTTTATCAGCAAACACGACAGAATTGACAAGAGATCCAAGCATTGGAAAGCAGAAAGACCATGGAGGCAGCACTTAGACCGACAATAGAAGAACAGATAGTGCTGGAAACCACCAAACTGCAGAAACTGGAACGGGAAGCACATCAGTGGGTGCAACAAGCTCTCCCCAACTTGGAGAAAGTTGACATCATCTGCCCGTAGATGAAATGACTTATCGAGACTGCAGAGAAGCAGGACCGGTTCATGGGCCCCAACATGGAGAGGATAGCCGAAGTCTCCATTTCGGAAAAGATGTCGATCTTGTCAAGATTAACCACACTGACCATCGATATCCAGAAAGCTCTGCAAGGTTGGACAGATTTACAGCATCACCTCGCCATCACAGCCCCAGCCATTGTTGAAGTATGCATACAAAAATGATCGACCATCAGACTTCACAGCCCACCGCAGTAAATTTATAAAAAATCGGCAAGGATTTTTGTACCTCTCTGTTTCTTCAGGACGAAGAAACGTTTTGTTCATGGGAGAGATGTAGAATCAGCAAGTCGATAAAGTCGACTTGAAAAAGGACCGACTTAGTCAATCAACCGACTAAGTCGATGGGCCGACTTAGTCGATCAACTGACTAAGTCGATGGGCCGACTTAGTCGATCAGCTGACTAAGTCGGTTGGCTGACTAAACTAAGAGATTAGGTCAGCTGCCTAAGGTCACGTCGGTTCACCGAACCGACAGGTAGTTATCTTGTAACCATTCTGTAAATCATATATATTAGGCTATTGAGCTAGATGAGAACGCAGTTCAGTTCTCTGCATTGTATGGACTCCTTGTTATAATATAATTTGTTTAATTCTATCTGTTCTTGTCTCTTGTCTCTGTTCAATATTTATATATGTTTTAGTGTGTATTATTGGTAACCTTATGTGATTTGTGAGATTACAACAAGCAGCAAATTCTTGAGAAGAATTATGAAGGATATAAATCGGATGAAGATGGACTCCTCACTTATAAAGGAAGAATTTATATTCCGAATGTAGCGGAATTGAGGAGAGTTGTTATGGATGAAATCCATCAAGCTCTGTATTCTGGTCACCCAAGATATTAGAAGACAATTGCTATAGCTAGAAAGCAGTACTTTTGGCCAGGAATGAAAAAGGACATAGCTGAGTACATTTCAAGGTGCATGAAATGTCAACAAGTAAAGGTTGAGCATCAACATCCCGCAGGTTTGTTGCAGCCTTTGCCAGTTCCAGAATGGAAATGGGAAGCTATTTCCATGGATTTTATTACAGGATTGCCGATGACTTGGAGACAACACGATTCTATCATGGTTGTAGTAGACAAGTTGACAAAGGCAGCACATTTTATACCGGTAAAGTATACGCATAAGACTGATGACATTGCAAAGATCTTCATGAAGGAGATTTTCAAATTGCATGGATTACAGAAGGAAATAGTCTCTGACAGAGATGTCAAGTTCACTTCCAATTTCTGGAAAGGGTTGTTTGCAGATTTGGGCACAAAGATAAAGTTCAGCACTGCATACCATCCTCAAACAAATGGGCAGATAGAAAGAGTTAATTGGGTGCTTGAAGATATGCTTCGCATGTATGTGATGGGAAAACCAACCAAGTGGGAAGATTACTTACACTTGGTAGAGTTTTCTTATAACAATGGACATCAAGCATCCTTGGGGATGAGTTTGTATGAAGCTTTGTATGGAAGAAGGTGTAGGACACTAGTGACTTGGGATAACCCAGTGAACAGGGTTGTGCTTGGACTAGAATTGCTCAAGGAAATGGAGCAAGAGGTTGTAAAGATTAGGCAGAATCTGAAAGCAGCATAGGAAAGACAGAAAAGCTATGCAGATAAGCATAGGATGAACAGAGAGTTCAGTGTTGGGGATCATGTTTACCTCAAAGTGAAAGCAAAGAAAAGTTCCTTGAAGCTTGGAAGTTGTGCCAAGCTGTCACCTAGATACTGTGGGTTGTTTGAAGTACTTGAAAGAATAGGGCCTGTTGCATATAGACTTGCAATGCCTACTAGTACTAGAGCTCATAATGTTTTTCATGTTTCTTTGCTAAATAAATATGTACATGTTCCTAACCATGTGATAAATTGGGATGTGATTCAGGTGGAACCTGAGGGAGAGTTCCAAATCGAGCCAATGCGCATCCTCGACAGGAAGGTCACAATGATCCGAAACCGAGCCATAGGGCAGGTAAAGGTGCAATGGGAGCACTATGGACCTGAAGAGGCTACGTGGGAGCTAGAGGATGCCATGCGATTGGCACATCCATTTTTGTTCAATCCTGCGGAACACTGAGGCGGTACCAGTGTAGCATTTTGTTCAAATTTTGTAAAGCACTAAGGACAGTGCTATTGAAGGGGGAGGGGAATGTAACACCCCATTTTTGAACCCATTTGTGTTAAATATACGTGATACATATGTTGTAAATAATCATGGTGAAGAGCTATGGGAAAAGGCCCCACCATCGATTTAGTTATGTTATGTTTCGGATTGGAATGGTCACTGATGGTATATCGGTACATACGACATATATTAAATTGTGGCATCATGTAAATGTGCATTTTTAATTAAATTCCCCAACCAGCTATGTTCACTGCAACGAAATTGTAAAGGGCATGATTCCAAAGGATATGGAGGGGGAATGTTGAACATTGAGCCATGGGAGAAAAGCCATGTGTCACCACTCTCTTTGCTCACCTTCCCTTGTCTCATTGAACCACCACCTTAGTTATTTCTGTTGTTAGTTGGGGCAGCTGTTGGCTGGCAGGAAAACCACTACTACGCCCACGTCTGCTCTCACTCTCCACGACATGCCTTTTGGTAGCGGATGGTCTATCCACTACAGGGATGGAGAGTCTATTCATTCTCCCTCACACTAGGCAGAGTTAAAAGGTTCCACATTCCATTGTTTAGGGGTTCGCCTTCCCTCTCTCAGGGGATTCCTGGTTTGTGGTTGCATCCCTTCCATTCACACAAAGAACCGATTTTACCTTGGCATGAACGGACTGTGTATTGTCCCACCCTTCCTCTGGAGATCGTGGCTGTGTTTTCATTATTGATCCCTTTTTCCTGTTTTGCGCTCCTGATCGGACAGGGTAATGTCTTGGGTGTTCATTTCTGAACTGTGACTGTTGGCTGTGTCTTTTCCCTCACGTACAAAGTGGGAATCTATTCCCTCCCCATTCTTATGCCTGTGCAAGATTCTCCCGTGATTGCATTGAGGATCGGGTGCTGTGGGTTCATGGTTGTTTGTGGGATGTTGTTTGCCCACGATTGGTTGGTTGTGTTTTTCCTTTTTATGGTGGTATTAGTTGAATATTTTTGTGAGTTCCTACATTCTGGTTGACTGTGTTTTTCCCCTGTAAAAGCTTGAATAGATATTTGGCTGCTTGCATGTAGTGGTTTTGTCCTCGGACTGCATTGGAGTGGTGAATGAGGGCCTGAAGTGCTTGATAAAACTGGTGGGTTGCGAACCGCACAGACAGACCTACTGAGCTGGCTTTCTTCTCCACAACCCCTGAATAGCACTGGAAGGGAGATCAAGGTCTGAGGGACTACGTTGTAGAGAAGGGACTAATTTATTTGTGTTGGGTGTGTGTGGGTGTTCTAGAAGCCAGGTTGGCTCTGGTGTTGGTGTCTGTAGCTCTTCAATGAGCTCTCCATCTTAACATTTAGCCTTTCCTAGCTCCTAGGTGGCTTGATAAACCTAACTTTGTTGGCTTGGTTGATCTGTTGTTCGCCTAATAAACCCAACTGTGTTGGCTTGGCTGAACTGTGTACCTTTGTGGTGTTGTTATCCTTGGCTATGTGTGAGCCTACTAGTTCCTTATTCCTTGAGAATCATTCCCGGCCCGGGGGTGGCAGCGTTGCTGAGAGATTAAAGAGCACGCGGCCTATGGTTGGGTGGAACGTTGTAGTGACGTAGCTAGTTGCGGAACAAGTTCTCTATAAGATAAGTATTCTTGCCTAACTTGTGTCTGCAATTATATTTACCATTGACGAATGATAAGGAACATGTTAAATGCTGATCTGTATATGCATGAGTGTTAATTGATATGTTTTGCTTCCGTTGTGTATATGAATGATTATGCTTCGTAATATGTTTTATGTTATAAGTATCATGCTTTAGCATTACATATATGTATGTTCATGTTCATGAGGCTAGATGTCCAGATGATCTAATGTATGGTAGCATCCTCTTTGGCCAGTTTGAGGGTCGGGGACGTTACAAAGGCAACCAAGAATCTTTGAAGATTACTAGTGACGGGTGTCAAGCAGTTTGTTTTTGAAATAGTTATTAGTTTATTTTTGAAAAGACAAATTTTTTTGTAACTAATTCGAATCCTGACCTAAAAGTTAGTTTAGTCAGTTATGTAACCATTTTGATCGAAAGAGGGATAAAAGTAGGAAATGCATTAGGAGGCAGGTTTGAATTTTGACTCAAGGAGAGGCTATTAAGCTGTCATATCTAAAGCTAAAACTGATAACTCTTATGTAAGTTGATGACTGCTATTGATTATATACAAACTGATAAGCCTTTTTACCTGTTCTGCTAGTTTCATTTCTGATTTGGTTGATTACTCAACATACAATTTCATTTCTTATTTAAAGGTTTTATTCATGCAAATTTGTGTATCTTGTGGGTGGAATTAGTATTTCATGTGTAATTTTTATGGTTTATTCAGATGTGTTTGATCCCCAATTTATTAAACTTGTTCATGTTTTAGTTCTGTGTTAGCTTGTTTATGTTTTACCTCCCTTTTGATAAAGTTTTAAACCAATTTCATTTTGTTTTCTTTTTGAGATTGTGTTAGCTTGTTCTTGTGGTAGTCTAGGAACAATTTCTAGCAAAAACAAGGTCTTGTCAACCACGGGTCATGTAACGTCAAATCTTTTGGGCAAGTGGACCAAACACCATTTTTTATGGGTTTTTTACCTTTTATTTGAACATTTTCTTGTTTACCAATCCTTATTACTTCGGGGGATACTTTTCATGGTCATATGGACCAATCCTTATGGCCATGTAGACCCAACACCACTAATTTCAGTTTTATGTGGACCCATCATCATGATTTTGTGATATCTTTCACACGTCTTCCCAATATTTTTTGTACCAACCTTAGGGGCTCTCTAGGGCCTTCTCTGACATGGTTTATGTGACATCAACCACATAGGAATGTGAAACCAATACCACTATTTTAGGAATTTATTCACATTTCTTAGGAACGCATTTACAAACTTTCGTACACTTCTTATCATCATGGTCATGTGACCTACCATAATGGTCATGTGATTCAACATAATTTATTTAGGAAATTCTTCACACTTCTTTAGAACACTTTATGGACTCCTTTATACTCCACATATTCATGATCATTAGGGTATTCTCTAGGGGATTTGTACCACTTATGTATAACTCAAAGTGTCTTCCTATGAGGGCCATGCACAACCGCTACACCATAAGGGGATCACTTTGGGTTTATATACACTTGTGATCAAGGTATTCCTTAGGTTCTCCTTTAGGGTATTCAAGGCTTCATTATACATTCCCAAATAATATATCTCTACTACAACCACATCATCATTACGCCCTTGAAACCACATATCTCTTCACCCTTCTGACATCAATGACACCTTATTTGGCTTTAATGGCAATGTATTCCAACAATATCCCCCTTTTCCATTGATGTAAACAACTTCAACTCTCTATTCCCCCTTTGACAGAAATGACAAAATGGGTGAATCAATTTTTTTCACCTGCTTCCCCAAGGATTATGCTGACCCCCCCTATCAATATGCTTCTCTTATGTGACATTTTTTTGCTGATCATTTTCTCCGTTGCAGAAGATAACTTTACTTAACTATTAACGCCAAATATCTTTATTTCCTGAGAATTCTCCCCCTTGGACTATGTTGACTCCACCTTAGCCTTAGCCATTTCTTGAACCTTTATGAAGTAGATCCCCCTGTGTTCCTGAATAATTTACCAAACCACTAATTTGTTGACTTTTCATTGATCTTCATTTCATGTTACTTACACTTCCCCTCAAAATTATCCATATTATTTGGACCCTTTATGTCAAACTATTTATAACAATAGGTACTGCTCTGCTATATGATCATCATCTATAATATTGACACCTTTCTTTTTGCTTGTTGATCTGTCATTATTACTTGACTATACAACTCCTGTAGATATGTCCTTTGAGTATTCTGTATTTACTTCTTTTTCCTTCACAACTTCAACATGTAATACCAATTATTTTCTATCTCCGATCTTGGGACCTGTTCTACTTTCATTAAATATACTTCCCATCTTTAAGATAATAGAATTGATTTGGCTTCCTATCTTAAGTTGTGAAATTTCATCATTTATATAAGAAACTAATCCACAAGTTTCATCCTTTTTTGCTTTTGGATTCTTCCTCCATACTTTCTTATATCTCATATATGTATTCTCCTTTGTGGAAGACTTTATTATGCTTCTACAGTCATGAGTTGCGTGTCCAAAGTTGTAGCATTTGTAGCATTCAATTTCATAATTTAGAGCTCCAAATTTGCTATAAATTCTATAAAATTCCTTATAAGGCTTCTCATAATGATTCCTAAAGTTTTCATAGCCATTTCTATTACATGTGTTTCTAACCCTTACATAGGGTCTACAATTTATAGCCTCGTGCCCAAAATTATTGCAAGAATAAAATTTACCAAAGAAAATATTTTGGTACATGGATGTAGAAGGTCTTTTAGTTAGTGCAAATCTTTTGAAGTTGAAATATTGAAACCTTTTTCTTATTGGTGGTTTCCTCCATGCACAATATTCTTCAGCACTCTTGTTAGTCGCCAAATTTTGATGCTTAAAACCTTGTACAACATCTACATGACTTCTTTCTATTACTTTGCCTTTAGTCATCATAGAGCTTGAACCCTCGCCATTTTATGTATATCCAAGAGAATATTTATCATAGAATGTCATAGTTTGGTTACAAATGATTTCATCCACTATTTTGATGTTATTAACAAAGTTCTATCGGATGCCCTTCTTTTGTGATTCCTTTTTGAGAGAGACTATTTATGCTTCCAACTCTTCATGTATATTATCCTTTTCTTCCAGTCTTCTTCCAAGTGTTTCTTTGATTACCTTGAATTCTTCTAACTAGTTTTTTAGATCTATAAATATCTTCTTTATCTCTTCAAGGTTGTTGTTGGAGATTTCCTTCAATCCACCCAAATCCTTTTTAAGTAACTTTCTCTTGTTCCTTTCTTTCTTTAGTTCAATTAAGGCACTGATCAATTCTGTCTCAAGATCTACTTCTCCATCCACATATTATTCCTCATCATCATTAGCAGATTCTTCTAAATCCATGAAGATAACTTTTCTTGAGTCATCATCACTATCATCCTCTTAATCGAATGAGAGACTCTTCTTTTTCACAAATTTCCTATTCCTTTTCTGATATTTATTTCCATTTTCTTCATTACTATCTAAACTGTCTGCATAAGGACACTTGGAAGAAAAAATGACCAATTTTACCACAATTAAAACATTTGAAAGGAATCTTACCTTGTTGATGTATTTGTAACTTCGGAATGTATTCATCTATGTATCTTATGTATTTTAACCTGATGTTTATTCCGGGATGTATCTATAATGTAATTGAGTCATGTTTTCATGCCCCAATGTTCCGATAGGGAGGATCAATAATGTAAACAAGTCATGTCAATTCATTGTGGGTAACCCTCCGATTGTCTAAGGGTTAAAGTCCTCGCAGTTCCGGGGCACTAGGGTTATTAGAATCTCCTAGTAGAGGTCAGCCCTGGTAGGGTTTTAGTCATGTCAAGATTAGTATAAATAGAGAGCTAGACTCTCTATTTAACACACAATTCATACACACTCAAGTGTAGCGCATAGTTGAGGAAGGAGAAGACACCGGGGCTAGACAAGAAGAAGATTACTATTGTCGGGAGATCACTTACTGTTTTGGGCTTTTATTGTTTTAGTGTTGATTCTATCTCTGAGGAAGTTGCGGCATTTTCTCCATTTATGGTTTCCCCGAGGAAAAACACTGTGTTCATTGTCTCTTGTGTTTGATTGTTGTACTTGTTATTCTCTGAGTTAAAGATCCTAATAATGCTAGCTTAATGTTGAAAAACTAACATGGTATCAGAGCTAACCTGAGAAGAAGACATTGTGCAGCTGTGGGAACTAGGGATTCCTAGTTTGTGGATATTCCTCCATAGATTTTCAAAAAAAGTAAGGTGGAATAACTCTCCTCCTTAGGGCGCATCTTTTTGTCGAAGCAGAATCCAATTCTGAGGTTTTTCGGTTTTGGACCCGACACTACTGCTGAAAATTAGGGCTTTTCATAGAAGAGGAATTTTTCAATGAGCCCAGGACCCTAAACCCTAATTTGCTCCTGAACCAGCTCTGCAGGATTTCAGCTCAAGTTTCAAATCTGACATCTTGACCTGGTAAGATCTAAATATTTTGTATTTCCATTTGAGGTTCTCAGTGTTAAGATGTCTCATCATACCAAGCTTGATGAAAATATTGAGGGAGTTGATAACTTCCGAGCCTAGAAGTATAGGATCTCCCTGGTCCTGGAAGAAAATGAGTTATACTCCTACATCCATGAGGAGGTTCCAGTTCCAGAGGGAGACGAGGCAAAGGCCTTACATAAGAAGAGAATGGTTATGGCAAAGAGGATCATTGTTGATTCTATCAAGGATCACCTTATCCCACAGGTGTCCTCTCTCAAGACACCTAAATCTATGTTTGATGCCCTAACCAAATTGTTTGAAGGGAAGAACATAAACCGGAAGATGACTCTGAGGAATCAACTGAAGAATGTGAAGATTCAGAATGCAGAGACCATCCAGTCTTACTTCACAAGGGTTTCTCAGATCAAGGAACAATTAGAAGCTGTAGATGAAGAAGTGGAGAATGCAGAAATTGTGATGACCACCTTGAATGGTCTCCCTAGGACATGGGACTCTTTCATTCAAGGGATCTGTGCTAGAAAGAAGTTAGTCAAGTTCAACAGACTGTGGGAAGAATTTTCTCAAGAAGAAGCTCGGATAGCAGCTCGAGAAGAGAAGATGGGAAGTGAATACCAAGCTCTCACAGTTCACTCCAAGAAAAGCAGAAGAAGACCTCACTACTCCAAAGGTAAGGATCCTCATCATAGAGATAACTTTAGAAGGGATCTATCTAAAATAAGATGTTATACATGTGATAAAAAAGGACACTTTGCAAAAGACTGTCCTAAGAACAAGGTCCACTCTCATAAGAAGAAGAGGAACAAAAGAAGACATCATGTTCATGCTGCAGAGGATGATGAACCATCCAAGAAAAGAACCAGATATGAAAGTGAAGATTCTTCAAGCGAGGATGAATATGTTTTGATTTCCACTCTCACAGGTAACATTACTCATGGAAGTGATGATTGGATTATAGACAGTGGGGCTTCCAAACATATGACTGGATTCAAGGAATCCTTTGTGAGACTGTCAAAACATGACTCACCTCACAAGGTGAAGCTAGGAGATGACTACCAATATCCAATAAAAGGTAGTGGGGAATCTTCCTATAAGCTAGACTCTGGAAAGTCTCTAACAATGAAGGAAGTATTGTTTCTGCCAAGACTCAAGAAGAAACTTCTCTCCATATCATCATTGGATGGAAAAGGAATAAGGGTTGCATTCATATATGGTCAAGTCATCATGTGGCCAAGAGGTAAGACTATCTATGATGCGGTGGTGATTGGAGAAAAAGAAGGAGGTTTGTACAAATTGAAGGTCCATCCAGAACAAGCCTTGATCCATGACACAGTAGAGCCAAATGAACTTTGGCATAGAAGGCTTGCACATGTGCATTATAGAGCACTACCTATTGCAAGCAAAGCTATTGAAGGCCTTCTAGAATTCCAAGCAAAACATGATGGGGTCTGCAAGGGATGTGTGAAAGGATAGAATACAAAGAAGAAATTTCCTAGCAACGAAAGCAAAGCCAAAGGAATCCTCGAAATCATCCACTCCAATGTATGTTTTCCTATGTCATCAAACTCACTAAGTGAGTATGCATATTATGTTTCTTTTATTGATGATTTTTCTAGGAAGACATGGGTTTACTTCATGAAGAACAAAGATGAAGTATTCAGTAAATTCAAGGAATTCAAAGCCTTGATCGAGAACCACACTGAAAGGAAGATCAAGACTTTTCGATCAGATAATGGCAGAGAATTCACTTCAAATGAATTCAAAGAGCTATGCAAAGAATCAGGGATTAAGAGGGAGTTGTCCACTCCTTATAATCCACAATAGAACGGGATTGTGGAATGAAAGAACAGAACTATCATGGAAGCTGCAAGAGCTATGCTTCATGATCAAGATCTTCCTATGCATATTTGGGTGGAAGCTGCCAGAATAGCGGTGTATGTACAGAACCGTACTCCACATAGAGTACTCGAAAACAAGACTCCTGAAGAAGTCTTCTCTGAAAAGAAACCAGAAGTCAGCCATCTCAGAATATTCGACTGTCCTGTGTACATACACATTCCAAAGGAGAAAAGGACAAAATTAGATCCTTCAGGAAAGAAGGGTATATTTGTGGGATACAATGAAAGCTCGAAGGATTACAGAATCTATTTCCTAGGTTACAAGAAGATTGACATCAGCAGTGATGTGACATTTGATGAAGACATGGCTTACAACAAATCCAGAAAGAGACTTGCTGAAGAACCTAAAGAAGCAGAAGCAGAAGCACCCAGAATTCATGATACAACCATGAACGAAGAAGCTCAAGAAGAAGATGGAGAATTTGAAGAACCAAAAATACCTATAGATCCACCTCTGAATAAGAATCCTCATAAGAGGAAACCTGCTTGGGTACAAGAACTTATCCAAGGTGTGGAAAGATATGGGGCTCCAGAAGAGAATCACAGAGAAAGAAAGAGAACCAGATCCAACTCCGGGTATGTAGCTTTACTATGTGATTTCATTGATAAACAACCTTCCAGTTACGAAGAAGTGGCAGAATGGAAAGAATGGAAGGATGCTATGATCGAAGAATACCAATCAATCATGAAGAATGATGTTTGGGATGTTGTCCCAAGACCAGAAGGGAAGTCATTTGTAACTTCCAAATGGATCTACAAGATCAAGCATGTTGTAGACGGTAGCATTGAAAAATATAAAGCAAGATTTATGGCATGGGGTTTCTCTCAGAAAGAAGGAATAGATTATGAAGAAACCTTTGCACCTGTAGCCAGATACACTTCCATCAGATCGATACTTGCTCTGGCTGCAGTGATGAAATGGAAGATACACCAAATGGATGTCAAGACTACTTTCTTGAATGGTGTAGTAGAAGAGGAAGTGTATGTAGAACAACCACTCGGTTTTGAGACACATGACAGAGAATCTCATGTGTGCATATTGAAGAAAGCCCCGTACGGTTTGAAACAGGAACCCAGGACCTGGTACGGCAGAATTGACAGCTTTCTATCCAACTTGGGCTTTACCAAGAGTAAAGCAAATTCCAACCTTTACTACAAGGTTGAAGATGGAAACCTAGTGATGCTTCTACTATATGTAGATGATCTATTTGTGACAGGTACAGATGGGTTGATTGCTGATACAAAGAGAAAGCTTGATGCTGAGTTCAAAATGAAGGACTTGGGGATGATGCATTACTTTCTAGGTATGGAGGTGTGGCAAAGTACAGATGGAATCTTCCTTGGACAAGGGAAGTATGCAGTAGAGATCCTGAAGAGGTTTGGGATGATGGACTGCAAAGCCATGGCCATACCTATGGCATCGAATTTGGAGCTATTGAGCGATGCTTCATCATAATCGATTGATGCTGTGATGTATCGTCAGATGATTGGGTCTTTGATGTACCTGATGAACACGCGACCAAACATTTGCTTTGCTGTGAACACCTTGAGCTAGTTCCTGACAGATATGAGACATGTTCACTTGATTGTTGCAAAGCATGTTCTGAGGTACCTGAAGGGTACAGTTGATTATGGGATCAAGTACGATGCAAATCAAAAGATTAACCTGGAGGGTTATGTTGATTCAAATTGGGCAGGCAGTGCCATCGATAGGAAGAGCACTTCAGGGTGTTGCTTCAGTATAGGATCAGGTGTGATCTCTTGGTTTAGCAGGAAGCAATCCTATGTAGCACTAAGTAAAGCTGAAGCAGAGTATGTCGCAGCTTGTTTAGCTAGTTGTGAGGCAGTATGGCTGAGGAAGCTACTGTCTGATTTATTTGATCTCTAGATGGATGCTACTTGTATACATTGTGACAACGAGAGTTGCGTAAAGTTGTCAGAGAATCCAGTGTTCCATGACAAGTCAAAGCATATTGAGATCAAGTACCACTATATCAGAGATATGGTGTATAGGGGAGCAGTGAAGCTCCAGTATGTTGCAACAAAGGAACAGATAGCTAATGTATCGACGAAGCCATTGGCTAGGATGAACTTCGAGTACTTCAGGGAGAAGCTTGGTGTTCTCCAAATCGATATTTCCTCCAAGGGAAAGTGATGAGTCCCATATCCTTTCTGTCATGGTGAGAGGATTGGTTCCTTCCATGGTCAGATGTAAGGGCTGAGCCATTCTGTCATGGTGAGAGGATTGGTTCCTTCCATGTCAGATATGAGTGCTAAGATCCATAGCCATTTTGACGAGTAGGTCAGATATAAGGGCTGAGCCATTCTATCATGGTGAGAGGATTGCTTCCTTCCATGTCAGATATGAGTGTTGGCCATTTTGTCTAGTAGGACAAATGTAAGGGCAACTGCCATTTTGGGAATGGAGGCACCTGGTCAGTTACCAGGAAAACTTAGTCTAGGACTGAGAAGCCATTCTTATGTGATAGAGGGATGTGTTCCCACTTGATCAGATGTAAGGGCTGAACCATTTTGTCATGGCTAAAGTAATAGGTTCCTTCCATGTCAGATGTGAGCGTTGGCCATTCCAACGAGCAGGTTGGATGTAAGGGCAACTGTCATTTTCTAGGAGAATGGAGGCACCTGGTCAGTTACTAGGTAGCTCAGTCGAGGACTGGGGGCCATTCTAATATGACTGTAGGATTGGTTCCTACAAGATCAGATATGAGTGCAAGCCCTTCCATCATTGTGAGCAGGATGTGTTCCCTCCTGGATGGATGTAAGTGCAGAGCCTTTCCACAGATGATAGTAGGTGTGTCCTATCATGCTGGTGGATGTGAGTGCTGTGGCTTTTCATAGATGATAGTAGGTGTGTCCTATCATGCTGGTGATTGTAAGTGAAGTGCCTTTTCATAGATGGTAGTAGGTGTGTCCTACCATGCTGGTGATTGTAAGTGCTGAGCCTTTCCACAAATGGTAGTAGGTGTGTCCTACCATGCTGGTGGATGTGAGTGTTGTGCCTTTCCACAGATGATAGTAGGTGTGTCCTATCATGCTGGTGGTTGTAAGTGCTGATCCTTTTCACAGATGATAGTAGGTGTGTCCTATCATGCTGGTGAAAGTGAGTGCTGGGCCTTTTTTATATGATTATAGGATTGGTTCCTACATGATCAAATGTGAGTGTTGGGTGTGCCTTTCTGACGAGCAGGTCAGATGTAAGTGCTGGGTGGGCCATTCTGATGAGCAGGTCAGATATAAGTGCTGAAGAAGACCTACATGGAGGCTAGGCCTACAACCAGCATGAAAAAGGGCTGGCTCTGTAGAACTTCCTGTGCTGAGAAGAATCATGAGATAGCACCAGTGACGATCCAGAGTGAGTGATGATCCAGATCCAGTGATGATTCCCAGTGATGATCCAGATCCAGTGATGATGAGCCAGCAGTGATGATCCAGATCCAGTGATGATGCGCAGTGATGATCCAGATCCAGTGATGATGTCCCATGATGATCCAGATTGAGAGATGATCCAGATCTGAAGATGAAGATGACTTGAAGATGAATATGAATTAAAGACTCAGAAGACTTGAGATGTAGATGACGAGAATATCCAGTTGATACAGAGAAGAAGACCAGTACTGAAAATTGTGTTGAAAGAATACCTTCCTAGTTAAGAGGGAGTGTTGATGTATTTGTAACTTCGGAATGTATTCATCTATGTATCTTATGTATTGTAACCCAATGTTTATTTCGGGATGTATCTATAATGTAATTGAGTCATGTTGTCATGCCCCAATGTTTCGATCAGGAGGATCAATAATGTAAACAAGTCATGTCAAGTCATTGTGGGTAACCCTCTGATTGTCTAAGGGTTAAAGTCCCCGCAGTTCCAAAGCACTAGGGTTATTAGACTCTCCTAGTAGAGGTCAGCCCTGGTAGGGTTTTAGTCATGTTAGGATTAGTATAAATAGAGAGCTGGACTCTCTATTTAACACACAACTCATACACACTCAAGTGTAGTGCATAGTTGAGGAAGGAGAAGACACTGGGGCTAGACAAGAAGAAGATTACTGCTGTCGGGACATCACTTACTATTTTGGGCTTTTACTGTTTTGGTGTTGATTCTATCTCTAAGGAAGTTGCGGGGTTTTCTCCATTTATGGTTTCCCCGAGGAAAAACATTGTGTTCATTGTCTCTTGTGTTTGATTGTTGTACTTGTTATTCTCTCAGTTAAAGATCTTAATAATGCTAGCTTAATGTTGAAAAACTAACATACCTTTGTACTTGTCAGTTCCTCACTTTAACTTTATCACAAAGATTTATACTTCTTATGAGTCATCACTGCAACTGAAACATGAACATGATTTTGATTTTTGTTTGGCATACCTTGTCTTCTTGGAAGTACTGAAATTTGCTTCCCTTCTAGTCGAATTTTCTTGCTATGTTCTTATTTCGTATGCTATAGGAATTCCATGTAATTCATCCACACTTAAAGTATCTAGATCTTGTATTTCTTATAGGGTTTAGATATTGGATTAAAACCTTATTGGAAGAGATCTAAGAATCTTCTGGATTATCACTAAATTATCAATCTTTTCTCCTAGACCCCTTATGGTGTTCACAATTTCATCTACTCAAAGAATATAAGTTGCAATGTCTTCATCTACCTTCATTTTCAAGAATTTGAATTGTCTTCGACAAGTTTTCATCTTAGCTCCTTTTACTTTGGATTTTCCTTCATACACATTTTTTAGCTTGTCCTATATTTCTTTTGCAGAGGTACAATGTGTAATCTTGACAAATTTTCAACCTCCTAAGTAGGGAAAAATTTAGGGGCAAAATTTCGCCAATTGGCTATTTTTTGGGTTTTTTTCAAAAAATAAATTCACTATTTGGTCATTTTTAGTCTCTAATATTGCCTATATTTTTATAAAATATGTTCTTTTTCTCATAATATTCACCAAAATTTACAAGTTTCATTGTAAATTGTATGTTTCATATTTAATATTTGCCTACCTATCTATATATATGTTTTTTCAATCCAAAATTTTTGCCTAGAATATTATACTTAAGTATACTATTATAATCCTTAAAAAATACTCTCCTCCTAAGCCTCCCAAAATAACACTCATGGCCCTTGAATTGCATTCAAAAATAATTCTTTCAGTAGTACTTGCAAGTGTATCTCTCTTTGGTGGATTGTATCCATTTACTACAACTTGCCAAACATCAAGTCTTGGTGACTACAAGAATAACTTCATTCTCATGCTCCAAAAATCATAATTCAACCCATCAAATAATGTTGATCTAAGCATAGAATATTCTGCATACTTCTCCATGATGATCTACCTTCCAGTGGTTCAACTGTATTGAAGGAACCTACTATGATACCAATTGTTGGACACACCAAACACACTATGAGGGGGGGTGAATCAATTTGTATACCTTTTATTACTTTTCAAAACTTGATTATCATCATCTTTCAAAGTACAATATTAATTATTACATTATCAACCTTTACATTTCATAAGCATCGCATCATCATCACATAAGAAGCATACATAGAACACAATATTTTTATGTGGAAACCCAAGTATTGGGGGGGAACAACAAAAGATGTTTCTTATAATATAGAGTTTACATTCAATGTGTTTACCAGCACCAACTTGAATGAAGATCCAGCTCCATGATTTTCTATCACTAACTAGAAGGAGGATCCAACATTGTAATTTATTGGCTCCGACTAAAAGGAGGCTACAACCCCCTAAGGTCCCGGGATCCAAAGTGTAGAGAGGACTTCAATCCTCAGTGAGTACCAACTCACAATTCTCAGACACCAACCTGAAGGAGACTACAATCTCCTATCCTTTCAATGTCTTGTCGCCCTGATATAAATATAAGAAACAATCTATAATGATCATTGTATCACTTTCTATGACAACTTGTACCTGTATCTTAGTCCTTGCACATGTATCATTGTCCATGTTCCTATGTCATTGTCTCTTTTAGCCTGTTTCACTATATCACTACTTGTGCCAACATGTCACACATTATCTCTATCATAATGCCCCAATCACTGTATCGATATCTAAATCCCACAATCACCGCCTCTATCACAATGCCACAATCACTTTCACACTATCTCAATATATGTCACACTATATCAACTTGTACATGTCTTAAGTATATACCCAAAAACAATCATCTATTTATTTCATTTGGGTCCTCAACTTTTACATCATATACATTTCCCAACACATTAAACATTCCAAGAGATGATCCATATTCCACAACATAACCATGGACTACGTCAAGATAATCATTATGATCTATGCCAATACCATCATACAATACGTCCAAATAATCACCATGATCTATACAAAAAAATCCCCAAGATCTATTCCATGATCATCGTAATTGTGCACCAACATCTATTCCAATATCACCATCAAGTATGCCAAGAGATAAGCACACGAACATGTACGAAATTCATACATTTTCAAGGAAACAAGATGGACCCTAGTTCATGAGAGGCATGACCATCACAAGAGAGACCCATGTACAATAACCATACCAGATCTATGCCAACATGACCATCATCATATTCCCCATAGCTTATATAATGACTTTAAGAGGTATACCAAGAGAGAGGCTCACAAACCAAGTTGAAAGATGAGCTCCATCCATGAAAGACATGTTCCATCACAAGAGAAACCCACAAGCATGAACCATACCTTTTCCAGGATCACAAAATTACTAGACAATACAGAAATCAAAAGAAGATCTATATAAATTCATCACATATCCCTTGCAACCAGTTTTCCAATGAACCAATAAATTTGTAATTATGATACCATATGAGAAAGTTATGCCATTTTTTGTGAATCTCCTCAATCCTCAAAGATACCCAGAAATTGCTCCTCCTAAAAGTTTCTTACTTTTTTCTCCAAAGATGTATAATAGAAAGAGAGACTTGATTGATGATAAAAGGAAATGTTTTTCCCTCTTCTTATACACTTCATCATGATCTAGTAGCTTCTTTTAGTGTCTCCTTAAACATGTTCTTCATTTGTGGATCTCCATATTTTAAGGAGGTCTCAAGGGTTAGTACTGCGCCTCAAGAGTCCATCATGATACTTCATGCAAAAAATTCAATATCACTTCATATCTTCTCTAAGTGGGGTCTTAGGGCTTGACCACATCATCATACTTGGTGGATACACCATTATTTTTTGCAGGGATCCTTGCCACTTCAAGTGGTCTAATGGGCCAAAGTACCACATCTTTTGGGGTCATGTGAACCAAACATTATTATTTTGGGTGTACTTCAAGCTTCACACCAACTTTATTTAGACCATTTTTTTGGACTCTTTAGAGCCTTCTCCACCATGGGTTATGTAACCCCAAACTCATGGGAAAGTGGACCAAACACCATTGTTTATGAGTTTGTTCACCTTTTATTTGAACATTTTCTTGTGGACCAATCCTTATTACTTTGGGGGCTACTCCTCATGGTCATATGGACCAATCATTTTGGTCATATAGACCCAACACAACTACTTTCGGGGTTATGTGGACCCATCATCATGATTTTGAGATATCTTTCACACTTCATCCCAATATGCTTTGTACTAACGTTAGGGTCTCTTTAGGGCCTTCTCCAACATGAGTTATGTGGCCCCACCCACATGGCCATTTGGACCCAACACAACTATTTTTGGAATTTCTTCACATTTCTTACTGACATTACTTAGGAACACCTTTACGAACTTTCTTACACTTCTTATCATCATGATCATGTGACCCACCATAATGGTAATGTGATCCATCATCATGGTCATGTGACCCAACATCATTTATTTAGGAAATTCTTCACACTTCTTTAGGAAACATTAGGGACTCCTTTACACTCCATATCATCATGATCATTATCGGATTATCTAGGGGATTTATACCACTTTTTGTATAACTCAAAGTGTCTTCCCATGAGGACCATGTGCAATTTCTACATCATAAGGGGACTTCTTTGGGTTTATATACATGTGTGATCAATGGATTCTTTAGGTTATTCTTTATGGGAAGGAAGGATTCATTATACATTCCCAAACAATATTTCTCTACCTCAATCAAATCATCATTACCACCTTCATGCCACATATCTCTTCACCCTTTTGACATCAATGACACCCTGTTTAAAATCAATGGAAACTTCTTCCAACACCATCACCCCAACAACCTTTTAGGAAAGATCAACAGCTTCAACATTGTGATGCCTGTAAATATAAGTGAAATAAATCATTCAAAATATGACAATCAATTCTCTAACTTTGTTTTCCCATTGTTCTATGTTGATGACCTGTAGATTTGAAATCCATGCATCCCAGTCGATAATGACTTTTGAGTCACCAATAATTTGCATATTTAAAATATCCCCTTTGACCATACCAAAGTAATCCCCAAAAATCTATCAATTCATCTTTGGTGTTAGTTCCATATCCAACACCAATTTCTAGGAAAATAACATTATCTTTTTTAAGTTGAAGAACCATGTGACCCACAAAGAACATGTGGTTATGCACCATCAAAATACCGAACAAAAATATCATCATCCAAAATAGACATATGAAGAAATCTAACTTTTTTGGTCTTCTTCATTTTAAAGTAGTAAAAAAAACTTGCTTATAGTCATCATGCAAACGGATATTGCAAATGGATATTTCTCCTCAAAGATGCATATGTTGCAAGCCTTCCACCCCTCCTAGATCAAAAACAAGGGAACTTGCTTGACTTTATCTTTCTTAGTAAACCATAAAAGCATATTGTCCAATAGATTTAGTGCCTTCCATTCTTCCTTAAAATTAAGAAGCCTACCACATTCATTCGAAACATTTCGAAAGAAAGGGTTAAAAACAAATAAATCAGTCATCTTTATATCAACCACTTTTAAAGATATGGTTGTGTTATTGAGTAAATTAAATTAGTCATTGTGATTTAGTAGTTTGAAAGTCTTAATTTGATATTATAATTAAATTAATATTTATTATATAGAAAATTCATATATATAATATTCTTGTTACTTAAATTAAATAAAATTAGGTATATATTCATTACATTATTTTAATATGTAAATTAAATTAGTCATATTTCATTATATATATGATTATGACGATACGTAACATCTACTTAGACCAATTTTGGTCTATCAGACCTCAAGAAGGAAAAGTAAGGAACTATTTGGTTTGTTTTACCATTTTATTTATGTACTCAAAAAGCTTGGACAAGAGCATTCCTACATTATATAAATTTCATTAGATAGGTTATGTAGGTTAGTATTGTAACACAAATTTTGAAACTAAGATCTTATGTGGGTGTTTGCATTGAATCTAAAAATAAATAATTTTCATTCTCAACACTCATAGTCTCACAAAGATGGTAGATCCTTTCAGCCCACATAGTCTTAGGAAAGGTCTAACCCCATGTTTCATTAGTCTAGAGTTCATTCTTATTTTAGCAATGTAGATTTTCTTCGTTACTCTAGTAGAAATAATTTTGATCTTCAATATTAGGGTTAATGATCCCCTTGTAATATCTCAATTTTCTTCCATCCTCTAAATTTTCAACCTCCACCATAGTTTCTCTTTGAACTTTATAATAATAATGATAATTTTAATATCATCTAAATTTTGCAAAGGGACATTTTAGTCAATCAATTTTAAAAAAATTCCATAAGTCTCTTGTCTCCCAAATTATTTAATTTTTCTTGTACATTAAGTACAAAATCATAACTAGGAAGAGATCGAGACGTCGTTGATTTGGAACTCCCTGCATTTTTTGCAACAAGATCATGGACGATGTTCATCTAGAAGGCCGATATGAGCCTCAGGCATTGCTTTGAGGGATGATTGTGTCATTCAACCTCTGTTGGTGGGATGATCCACAAGCAATATTGAAGCAGATTGAATTGACCCTTTGCAAATATGCATACAAAGGACCATAAGAGAAATCCTTGAATGGTCTGGAACTGATCAGGCTTGAGGGTGTCTTCACAAAGGGATCCTCATCTGGATCCAATCCCGGAGGACCGCCGTTGAACCTTAGATGAAGCATTCAGAGCTTTGGTGGCCTCTATGCCTCCTCCACCTTCCTCTGGCCCAGACTCCAGGGACACTAACTTCGTCAAAAGAGCTATCGCCCCTAGAATCCATATCAAGTCGGCAACTTCAAGACTGGAAGCCCTTGAATTGAGCGAGAGAGGCCTGATAGGGAAGTTCACCAGGATTTGGTCGTCGCCGCCAAAAACCATGGATGCATGGATAAACAAGAACTAGATGCCCTTGATCACAGGCGGTCTTCAACACTACTTCTATGGAAAGAGATTCTTCACCTTCCTATTCTAAAATAAAGAAGACAGACACCTCATTTCAAGAGCAGACCCTACTTCATGGGCCCTCGAGGTTTATATCTAAATCAATGGAGCTTATCCTTTGACCCAGAGAAAGATGTGTCATCTGCGGTCCCAGTTTGGGTTCGCCTGCCGCACCTTCCCTTGCATTGCTAGAATGATGAAACTATACAAGCAATCAGAAACTCCCTTGGAAACTACATTGACAAAGCAGAACCAAAGGGACTTTTGTTCTCCTGTGCCAGGATCTGCGTGGAAGTAGATCTGGAAAAAGGGATTCCAAAAGTTGTAAACCTATATATGGACAGATGGGACTCACATGCAAAAAGTAGACTACGAAAAGCTGCCTTTCAAATGCAATAAATGTCATGAATATGGACATTTTGTCAAAAACTTCCCAAAAGCAGCCCAAGAAACTTCAGAAAAAAATCATGATGAAGGATGGTAGCAATCCAAAAGAGGAATAAAAATTCCTTTGCCAGACCCATCACCAAGTGAACCACAACCAACAACAAGAAAGGAGATGCATCAAGAAGGAAAGGAAACCTCAACCGATAACCAATTTTAGGTGTTGCACATGGAAGAGGGAGAGATCCCATCCTCAGAAATCAGATCAGCAAAAGTAGAAGAAGAAGAGACTCCTGGAGGTGAAAATTCTCTTCCCTTGTCTCCAAGAATTGAAAGGACGGAAAAAGCTCTTGAAGGTTACACAACACCAGGGGGTTCCTAGGAAGATCTGGTAAAACACAACAAAGTAGCACATCAAGGTTTCTCCCCATATCATTCGCCTCCTCACTCGCAGGAACTGCATGAGGTAACTATGCAACCAAATGCTAGAGGGAGAAAGTCGCAAAGATACCATAGAGAACAGGAAGCTGAAAGAGAGCTAGAATTGGGAAGACAATGGAGCCTTGAAGAAACAAATATTTTGCAATAACCAAGAATCCCATGAGGGACAAAAATGGATAGCATATCTCGAGTAGGATCTCAATCGCTTAAGAAATGATGAAATTCATCTCTTGGAACTGCAGGGGATTGGGAGGCTCAAGCAAAGTAGAAGCAATATTAAAAGAGATAATAAAAACAGAGAGGCCCGATATTCTGCTAATCCAAGAGACAAAAATTTTGGATGTGGAGACAATGGCACTCTCACTATCCTGGAAAAATTGCCATGGCAAAGCCATTAGCTCCAAAGGAGCTTCTGGGGGAATAGCTACCTTAATCTCAAACAAATTCTTAATAAAATCAATGAGGAAAAGCCATCACTAGCTCCTTATTGAAATACAGGAAAAGGACAATTCAAACTTGAAATACATCTGCAATGTATATGGGCCAATGCATCACAAAGAAAAGGAAGTCTTTTGGGAAGATCTTTTTAAGCTCTGCGAGGACCTGCGAGGAAAAAATCTAATTATTACTGGGGATTTCAAAACCACCAAGTCACAGATAAAGAAACGTGGAGGAAAAAAGGTCGGGGATCCATTTGGTGAGAAAATGGAGGACCTGATTTCAGATCTGGATCTGTTGGACATTCCTCTAAAGAACGAGAAGTACACCTGGAGCAACAAAAGAGCTGGAGTAGGTCACATTACGACAAGACTAGATAGATTTCTATTAAGCTCTCTTTTCCTTCAACAATATATTCTCCCTGCCTCCTTTTCCCTCCCTTCAGCAATTTTCGATCATAAGCCCATCGTCTTGACCTTAACCCAACCTGAAAATATCGGCCCCATCCCCTTTCGCTTCAACTCGATCTAGATGCAAGATGGAAAACTCATAGATTTAATCAAAGATGTTTGGAATCAACATTATCATGTTCCAGCCAGCTTTATATGGGAGTCAAAACAAAGAGTGGTGCGCTCTACTATCGAAAATTGGATAAATGCTGGCTATAAGAATCCTAGTAATCTAAAACTAGGCTACAAACAGATATGGCCACTCTTCAATTATGCATGGAAACAAAAGAAGTGACTCACATGCTTCTAATCCATGAAAAGGAGTTGAACTTAAAAATCCTAAATGCAGCTAGGCAGGAGGACGAGGAACTCCGAGTTAAGTCCAAGCAATTATGGCTCAAAGGAGGTGATCGTAACATGGAGTACTTTCACAAGAAAACCAATGCTCTCCAGAGCTACAATTTCATCAAAGACTTAAAAGAAAAAATTGTAATAAGATAGCTGGGAATGAGGAAATAAAAGAGCCTACCTTCACTCACTTTCAAGACCTTTACACGGATAGTGAGGAGATAGACCCGGAAGCTCAAGCATACCTTCTTTTGGGAATTCCAACACTCATTGAAGATGCAGAGAATAGAGAACTATCCAAACCAATCATGGAGTTTGAGATAAAAAATGTAATCTAGTCTCTTCAGGAAGACAAAGTGCCAGGTCCAGACGGATACACCATAAACTTTTACAGGGCTGGATGGGAAATCATAAAATAAGATTTAAAAAGAATGTTAAACTGGACCAGGAAAAAAGATAAGATTGGCGTGGCCACAAACTCATCATTCCTATCCTTAATTCCCAAAGAAAAAAATCCTCTCACGTTGGACCACTTTAGTCCAATTTCATTATGTAACACTTCATACAAGATCCTCTCCAAAATTATGGTCAACAGAATGAAGAACAACATGGGGCGTCTTATCTCATATTCGCAAGGTTTGTTTTTATAGTCGGGTGCTAGATACTGGATAATATAATTTTAGTCCAGGAGGCTATCCACTCTAGCATGGAAAGAAAGCAGCAAGGCATGACTATCAAACTGGACATGGCCAATACATTCGACAGGGTAAATCATTTTTTCCTTTTCGAAACCATGACCAAATTTGGCTTCTCCAGAAGGTTTTTCAAATGGGTCAAAGCCTACATCAACTTCCATGGATCGCCCCGTTAGTTAGAGGCAAACCCACCAATTTTTTCCAAGAAACTAGGGGCCTCCGTCAAGGCTACCCTTTATCCCCCTTCCTATACCTTCTGGTGGTTGAAACAATGAGCAGGAATCTCAATCATATGCAAGACTCTGGCAAGCTAAAAGGCTTGAAGATAGAGAGAGGAATCAAAGCTGCAAACCACGCACAATTTGTAGACAACACCATCTTCCTAGGAGGGGCATCTCCCATCATCATAGAAAGATTCAAAGGTGCCTTATCTGTGTTTCTTAAAGCCTTTGACGAAAAAATGAACTCTGCTAAAACCAAAATATATGGGTGGAACTACCCACCTAGCACCTTGGAAAGGATAGGAAGGACAATTGGGTTTGAAGGAAATGCAGATTGGAATTCCTTCAACTATCTTGGGATCCCAATATTCAAAGGGAAGAAACGAGCCACTGACTGGCAAGGGCTAGTCGATAAGATCAAAAACAAAATCACATCATGGGGGACAAGGGTTGGTTGAACACTATTGGTAAGTTAGTCTTGATCAAATCAATTCTCTCTACCTATCCAATTTACACTTTTTCAATATCACTAGCTCCCAAAAAAACTATGAAAGACATCACAAGAGAAATCAAAAGGTTTTTATGGTAGGGTGGCAATCAAAATCAAAGGAAATTCCACCTTGTGAACTGGAACATAGTCTGCACTCCAACAAATTGCGGTGGTGCTGGGATAAGAGACCCAAGCAAAATGAACATGGATCTGGGAGCCAAAATACTCTGGAGAGTGGTTTTTGGTAATAGAGCATGGTGGAAGGAGATCCTACACAAAAAATACATGAACGGTGACAGAAGAAGATGTGCAGACACCATCGATCAAGGGAAAAAAGGCACGCCAATTTGGGAGTTGTACAAGAAGGAAGCCAATATTCTACAAGACCAGCTCTACTGGATTCCCAATAGTGGCAAGCAAATTAAGATCTGGGTCAACAATATAGGACCATCTTCCCTTGCCAAATTCAAGCAAAATTTCACAGAGTTGAAATGTTGGATGGATCAAGCAAACATAAGCACCTTGTACGATCTCTCAAGTTGGTCGAGCAATGGCATATGGGTCGGCTGGTATGAATTGGAAGTGTCGAGTCACCTGCGTGCATATCATAACGCCTTCTTCTCCCTTATTCATGGGTCTATTCTTGTACATTGTAATCTTCCAGATGAACGTGGATGGGGAAGCTCAAGCGCCTACAAGGTAAAATTTGGGTATCGTGTAGCAGTCGAGCCCACGAGCAGCAGCATGTATGACAGGAAATGGGCCTAGGTGTGGAGCGATGATGGGATACCAAAGATAATAAAAAAATATTGGACATTGGCCCATTGAAAAATTCTGACCGCCGAGAACCTCATGAAAAGAGGAATCACAGGCCCTATGATATGTGTGCTTTGTAAAAATTCTGAAGAGTCCTTGGAGCATCTCTTAATTGAGTGCAGGTTCTCTCAGGAGGTTTGGCAGCAGGCCTTCAAAGACTTGAACTGGGATTTAACATTGCCAACAAACTGGAGTGATTTATTCACTTGCTGGAAAGAATACTACCAGGGATCCCTCTCTTAAAAAACAGAATTTGCGAGAGCATGGGAAGCTCTCCCAAGATATATTTGCTGGAAACTATGGACAACAAGAAACATTGAAATTTTCAAGTGGAAAAAAAACAGTCGTGGCAAAGTTGTTTCCACAGCAAAGGAACTATGGGTGGAAGCTTTATCTATGAGGAAAATGGACAATATTAATAAGGAACCTTTGACAAATGCAGAAAGAGCTTGGGCTTCTGACATTTTTGGGGGCACTTCCTTTACCTACTAGACTCAACCAAGGAAAAACTCCAAACCTCAAAGTCAACATGTTAGAATGAAGCTTGAAGACTTCAATGTGTGGAGGAAGAATGTTGGTTGCAACTCTTTATTTTTTTACGGCGCCTCGAAAGGCAACCCCCGGGCTAGCTGGTGCGGGTGGAGTCATTTTCAACTCTAAAGGAAATAAGATAAAAGATTGCTCTTGGGGAATTGGAAAGTAGACAAATAACTGTTCCAAATGGCTAGCTTTAATCAAAGGTCTAGAACTTGCAAGGAATATCGGCATTGAAGAGTTGGTGGTTTTGGGGGACTCGATGATGGTCCTCAGAGAAGCAAGGAACTTGATGAAGAAGCACAAGAATCCAGTGACCAAGATGCATCACATCCCAAAATGCATGGTCAATGAATACAAAGCCATGAACTTCCTCCATCTGCTCAGAGAAAATAACCAGCAAGCGGACATCATGGTGAATAAGGGTGTTGATCTAGACTGTGGAGTCTTAGTTTGTGATCAAAAGGATTACAAGAGGAACTGGATACCTTAGTCGGGACAACATATTTTTTTGCATATATTTTGTTTTTGCGCTCCCTTACTTGGGCAATTTGTTAGGAGATATAGTTGCCGTAGATTAGGAAAATACCATGAAAAACATAGGATGGTAAAGGATGAACAAAGAGCCACAGATGTAGTTCTCCTTCTGGAGCAATTCGAGCTTAGAGCTTTGTAAATTTTTATCAAACTTTTTATAAAAAACTACTCAACCGTTTTTGTTAAAATAAAAAAGTACAAAATCATAACTATACTTTCAATAGTGAAAAACCCACTTCAATCAAAAGATTAGAATATATATAAAAAACAACTTCATAAATTTATTATTCTTTCCACTATTTATATAATTACATTAATCTAACTATTTTCATGAAATAATTTTCAATTTTAATATTATAAATAAATAATATTAATAATTTCATTAATATAATATTCTTTACATATTTTATTATAATAACATCCTCTAAAATAAGAACTTTATATAATTAATAGTCATTGCATATTTTACTCAATAATAAATTTCTTTAACTTTTTCTCAAAGATTGTTCTCTAAAGACTTAACACTCCTTCTATCATACATTTAGAAATACAACTACCACACTCAGAAAAAGCTCTCTAAGTAAGTGGCACTCCTCATATCACACATTTCGAAACATACTTACTACACTCAAAACATATATATCGATAAAATGAACAAGTACATTCAAAATGTTTTTATTCAAACATGAAACAAATCTATTTATGTTATGTAATACTGATTGTTTCCAGTTTCAAATAATTTATTGTAATCTTTTATGTTTGTTAGTTTAAAATTTAATTTTTGAAATTAATATTTGGAATTTTACAATAAATATGTTAATATTAATAAATATTAAGAAAGTTTTCAAACTTATAAAAACTATAGTTATTATAAATAATATTTATAATCTCAAGATTGATTAAACTTTCAATCAATTCCAATTAATTCTAGTTTTAAGATTGATTCAATGTTTAATGGATTCTAATTCATCATTTCAAAGAACTCATCTTGAGGTTTTCAATTCAAATCCATCCATTGTGAATTAATAGCTTACACGATTATTTAAAAAAAACAAATATTTTATTTGAAATATAAATGTAATTTCTCAAAAAAAATAAAATAGTTTATTACGATAAATGTAATTTCTCCAGAAAATAATTTGTTACATTCGAAATAAAAATGTAACATAAACTTATTGAAGAATAGATTCTTCGCCTACCGTCTTTGACAAATTGTCAATTTTGTTCAACTTCTAAGAGTCGTTGTAATATTCCACCGCTGAGCTTGTTCCAATCCTCAACAATGATGTGAGCTCAGTCTGCAATTGCACTGTTATCTCACAATCAACAGTTGCCTCGCCTCGCCTCACCTCACCTCACCGCGTCATTTTAAGTGAGCTTTATTGAAAAAATCCAACATCTATCAATCAAAATCCTAATTTTCTGTTTCATGTCCATTGATTGCCACATAATCTCCATTTCTATCTCCTTCATGATCATCAGGCCGTCTCATCTTATAATAGACAAATTGAATCAGAATCTTTACAATTCTGTTAAGGATCCCCTGCCTAATAATCACAAATTATATAGATAATCAATTCTAACATTTGATAATTCTTGCATAGTTATTATACTAAAAGAAAATTGTATTGTAAAAGGATACAACGCAATCTAAAAGCACACAGGCTGCAGCATCCACAAGCCATGGCATATTTGGCTTTGGTTTGCTCCACTCCAAAGTCCTTATAACAATACTTCATTTCATACATTAAAAACAGATTACAGGGATACACTTTAACTATTTCTGCTTCATACTAGTTTGAATGCTCTGCTACACTGAATGCAACAACAAGCAGATCACAGAGATAAATTTTAGCTATGTATCCTTTATAATAGTTTGAATACTAAGTAATGAAACAATTATTTAAAAAAAAACAAGAAGGATAATAGAATTACCTTGCCACATAAGTTGCATTACCAATAATCGCAAATATGAACATCCATGGATTTAGACCCTAAGAACATATTCAACATAAATTATAAATATCCCTAAACCTAGCAGTATATACCATGTGAAACTATTCAGATCTATAGGCAAAAAAATACCTCACAGTTCCTCGTTTTAACTGTTACATCAAATTATCATGGATACCATAGTTAGTTTTATTTATAAAATCCAATGCACAAATTCAACATTTCACTTTAAGTTTTATTGGTACAAAATTTTAATCTGACTTCTACAATTTATATCTAGAGTCATCATATCCTCTCCAACATTTGAAAGTGGATTTTGAGATCTTACATTTAGGAAAATTTGTGGAAGTCGTCCACCCATATAGATAGCAGCCATAAGCCACCCCAAGTATGTTCCTAGTAGACTAGTCAACTGTTCTTGTATCATTAAGTCCCTGGCTGTAATTGCACTCACTCCCTGAAATTGCACACCATCAATGAACATGGTGTGAATAAGTTCTACTGGATTTTAAATACTTTTAAGCCTAAGCATCCATTGTTTTACTTATTGCATCTAGAGATGCATTCTAAAACCTAAAACCTAGCATATGGGAGATTGCATCTATAGATGCATTCTAAAACCTGAAACCTAGCATATGGGAGAATCCTCTCTCTATTAAATACAAAATAAATTATTAATTTTCAAATTTGAGATCCTTTTAAAGGATGTGTTAAGGAGGGTTAAAACCCTTCATATTTATACCTTTCCTCAATTTTTTGGATGTCAAAAGGATTTGAATCTCATATCTAGATACTTCAAAATCCAAATTTAAAATAGATCTAGATAAAAAATTTATAACTTCTATAGTGCTAACAAAAATCCTGCAAGATTCTCCTCCCTGTTAGTACAACTAATTCCCTTTCAACTTTTGTAGAATCAAAGATCGTAATAGTGTTGTGAACATGAAGTAGACGGATGAAATTCAGTCCACCAACAAAGAGTAATGCTCCAGCAACCTGGAGACAATAAGAGAATAAAATTTTAATTTTTTGGCACAAGCACTTCCATGACAATAGAAATGAGGTATTGAATTATCTGAAATGATAGATGAAAACCTACACTGCGTAGCATAGCTTTGGAATTCCTAGGACTTTTAGAAACAAGGTCAGTTTGAGATCCTTCGTCTTCTATAGATTCCAGGTTTGATGTAAAGTTCGGAGCACTTCGACCTGACCCACGGGGTGGTGAAGCCAGATATGAACTGGGCGTAGGGGTATGGCTGCTTGCTAGAGATCTTGCAGACCTGACAGATAAAACATTTAGCTAAGCCCATTAACATCATATGATTTGATCCATTGTGAAAAACCAAGAAGACAAGGTTTTTTTAAACAAAATCTATAGTATATTTTGTAAAAATGAAGACCAATAACCAGGGATGCAACAGTAGAATTTACATGTAATACAGATTCTTTCTAGGAGGAATAGGTAAACTAGACGCAAGATTCCCAGGAGAAAATCTCTCCAGATCTGTATCTCTAGCTAGTTCGGTAGAAACAGCTATGCTCTCAGATACATTCACTGGTACACTCTCTTCATTCTGTTTGTGGTACACAAACACAACGTTATTCATCGATATAACCACTTATTTTTCTTCAAAGAAAATCCGAATTTGATAGATATCTGAAAATAGATTTACAATTACAAGCATGTTGAAATCATATCATACATCATACCATGGGCACTGACTTAGATTTCCAGCCTTTCCACCAATTGCGGATATAGTCATAAAATGATTCCCAGCCATTCCACCACTTTCTGATATAGTCATAATATGCAGCTTGTGAACCTAGGATCTGGAAAATCATAAAATATTCTTACCACTGCTGTATAGAGTTGTGTAGGAGCTGCACAAAAAAATCAACCAAACTCCTAGAAGTTTAAACAAAAAGAGTTGCAAGTACTTATCATCTTAAATTTATAGTCTACAGACAGACTTTAACAAAAATATAAACAGAAAGTCAAAGTAGTTGAAAATCACAGGCTTGAATTTGTGAAAGGATACATAATTAATAACTAAATCTTCACAATTACTAGTTAGGGGACACAGATTTATTTTAACTTGGGATCTATATTCAATTCAGGAATACAAAATTCCAGTTTTCCAAATATTTCATGCAGCCAATATACTTTTATGACTGGTGAGGACATACATTCATAGATTAAAATGTGGCTGATTAGCAGTGAGAGTGAGGATGTAGATGTGTATGTTTCATAAATAAAAACTGATCGGTAAGAAACAGGAGGCAAGTTAGGGCTTGCATGCCCTTCCCCCAAATTTGATGGTGGAAGGTGAAATTGAGGGCCTCCATCAAGTTAGGGCTTGCACACTCTCAGGCCACCCTAAAGTGGATGGTAAAAGGTGAAGTTGGAGATATGTGTGCAAGCTAAGCCAAAGAGAAAAAAGCACTGTTACAGCTCCAACTCTGTTAGGGCTTGTCATTCCCAAACCCCACAGTTTTAATTTGATCTCCCTCGCTTCCAAATATATGGAAATATCTTGCATAGAAATTAACTGTGTTATTTGTTTTTTTCTTTGTGGTAAGTTACATCAGAACCTTCAAGAATTATAAACATTTCCTCCTCAAATTGCCGAAAAACCTAACTCGATTGTAGGGTAGGGTCATCAGAGAGCCCATCTGCAAAATCCATGATTGATTTGGTATTTGGCATTCGGACAAGATAATCATGTTGTAGAGAACCTGGTTTCTCCAGGCATAATAAGAGACTAGGCTGGGAAGACATTGATACATGCTGAGCATAGGCATTAAATTGCACTGGATAACTTGCACAGATTGAGATATTTCTGGGCAAGGATGACCTGAGGGCGATTACAGGGTACACAGATTTAACCAAACGTGACAATGTCAAATATTTATCAATGGGAAATACCAATTTCATCAATGGGAAATACCAATTTCATTGTGGGTATAGATGCAAATTTATTAAGATTGTATAATTGGTTTTTTGAACATATTCTGAATTGATTTCATTGTAAAGATACAATGTGGGCAGAATGTTTTAACCACAGCAAAGAAGTGAGAAATTGGAATTTCACTATAGTGCAAATGCTAAAACGTATACAAGTTTATTTGGATTGTGATTAGCTTTCAGAATATATTCTGATGATTTCTTTGTAGAGATTATCTTAAGCCTAGATTAAAACAACTATAAATTTCTTGTAAACCTGGAGTTTAAAGATGTGGATATAAATTTCTTGCTGCAGGTTATAACACACAAATCCCTTTCCACCGAAGCATTAAACAAACTCCAGATATGAATATATATCAGATATGATTCTCTAGGGTAAGTTGAGTACCAACAAGAAAGAAATACCAGCGGACTTAAGGAGGAAAAATTTAGAAGACATTAAAAACTCAAAACAGTATTCTGTTATTGCAGAATTAAACTACTGTTATTCCAGATTTAAAGTGATTTTATGCAGTGAGGGGTGGATTCAAGAACTACTTACAGTTGTTGGCTCCATCCAGTACCCAACAAGATTGAACAAATCCCTGCAACATTAACAGTATCCTCTCAGATCAAGAAAATCAAACATGAACTAAAGAAGAACAAATTCAGAATGCAAATAAGAAAAGCTATGGAAACTTTAACATACTGTTGCACCTGCAACAATCTCCCAAAATTCCAAAAAAAATTGAGACCCTCCTTTACTTCGAATTAGTTAGTTCTCCTCTTGGTTTCATATTTTTTATTTTAGCTTATGGATTTTGAAGCGCCTTTTAGAAATTTGAGTGCTATCAATCGACTGGTTTCTCATCGTTTAAATGCTTAAGGATTTCCATCTTAAATTGAGCTCCTTTTTCTCGGTTTGAAAAAATCCTTCAAGAGTTTTCTTGTATCGGAAGGCATTTCATTTGACTGTCCCGCCGTTGCGGGTGTTTTCCAGCTCTTAATTTGCTTTTTTGCGCCGCCGTTGCGGGTGATCCTCATATCCTGAGTTTCTTTTCCGTCCCGCCGTTGCGGGTGTTTCCCAAACTTGATCGTTTCTTTTCCGCCCCGCCGATGCGGATGATGTCCGGATCTCGTTTGTTTGTTTTGCGCCGATTGTTGCGGAGGTGGTTATTTTATTTTCGTTACGATGGAGGCGGATGAATACTCCCACTTCCGCCATTGTGGATCATTGAGATTTCCATGTTTTCGTTATACCGTCGACCCGTGCTATGTAGAGTGTCTTTTTCCTCTTGAGGGTAATGAAGTATGGAGGATGATCCGCCGTTGCGGGGGGGGCCGGACTCTCGGTCAGCCGACCAATGTATCCGCCGCCGCCCGACTGCGTTTCTCGATCACATGACCTATGTTTGGCGTTGCGGGTGATGAAGTATGGAGGATGGTCCGCCGTTGCGGAGAGGGTTGAGCTTTAGCCGCCCGACATAACTTGCATGATCGCTCCAATTGAGTTGACCCGTCACACGTGTGGAGTCTTATATATACGGTGGGCGTGTTTTTGGTTTTTTATTGTTATTTTTTCGCCCAAGCCGTCGTAATACGCCCCGCGCTGTCGACCTCGCAAATTTGGTGGAACCCCGTGCTCGTACCTTCGTCCAGCTGTCGACTGGGAACTCGATTGTTGACGCCACTTCAGTTGTGCATTACCGCCAGGTAGGATCTTTACCTCTTTTTGCTTGTATTTTCAAGGTCTCGGCTGGGTGACCGCGGCTAGGGTTGTCGTTTTCGTTTCCCCAGTTAGTTTGGACCCACGCACTATTTTTTTTTTTTATTTTGGGGTTGGATAGCTTGTGCGGTTAGAGAGGGGGGGGTCTGTCCTTTTAAAAGCCCGTGTCTTTATTTCCCTTCGGCCGTTTTGGTTTAGCCTAGAGCAAATGGAAGAAGACACAGGTGCAAGCGGCCGTTATGCCGCCTGCACCTGGTCTGGTACCTGTAATAATGGGATTCGTAAATGCTTTGATGAGGTTTTCAATGAAAGTTTCATGGTAGATACCCGGCTGATCGTTTCCCCTATGCGCCTGCCCTTTTCCTCAAGCCCTAACCTATGCATGCGCCGCGCTGTTCGCCGTTTTTCGCCCCGCAAAACCCTAGGGCCGTGCCGCTGTCGGTTGTTTACGATTTGGAGTAAAGAATGAATGGTGATACTGGTGGGAGCGCCCTGCGCGAAATGTTGTCATGGGTTCCCGTAGTTCATGGCCGCATCGATGTAATTAGCGTGTCCGCGAGCAGCATGAGTTTTTTATCCCTACTAAAACCATGTCTGAGTTCGGAGATTGATAGTCGCACCTTGCGTTTGCATTGCATATCGTTTCCTTGGTAGAAAATGGCATATTGAAAATTATGTAGTTTGACCGTTTGATGGAGTAAATCTTTTAGTATTTATGGCTCATTATGCTGCAGAAATAGTCTGAGTTTTGGACAAATTGGTTGTGCATACATGTGAAGTTTGCTTTCTTACACATTAATATAGGCAAATAGTACAGCTCAAAAGATTGCATGACTAGTTCAAATCCTTCAACTTGAAGAGCCTATATCTGATATCATTATAGTCATATAGACAATGGAGAAAGAATAAACTGCTTCATAATATTCACAAATTTGAATTGCTTAATATCATGATGTTTTACATTGCAGGAGGATTTTAAAATGTCCAGAAGACAGAAAAAGAAGGCCCCTGTGGTAGAAGAACAAACAGCAATAGAGGTCGTCCTTCCAACTGAGTATATATATGAGGATACCCAGTGTGTCACGGGGGTGGACCCTGAGTATAAGTGGGGAGACATATACAGGCTGATTTCCCGTAGGGAAGTCCCAGATATGGGCCTGGAGGAAGAGCCCATTTACGCAAACATCGAAAGATCTGCAATTATGAAGGTTGCCACCAGGCCAGAGATGTTTCCATGTTCTGAGGTGATGAAGTGGATTCTGCCACACACAAACCATGGCTCAATGCTGATCTGTAATGTTGAAGGTCAGGGCTATGCTGCCTTTAGCCCTGGATATGTGGCCTTAGCTTACCACCTGCCTGAGCCTCAAGTTTTCTTGACCAATGAATGGTTGGACAATCACAGGATGGATTTGATAGAAACCATGAGGAGAATGCTATTACCAGGGAATATCTATAGACATAGAGCTACTGAAGATTATGACACAGCCAGCCTTAGAGCCCCTTACAGATTCATAGCTCTAATGCTGAATAGGATTTTCGGGAGGGCTAATGGCNGCGCTTAGTAAGAGATTCAAACCGAAAGGTGGAAAGGGATCTGAACAAGAAAAGGCTGAGCAGGCTAAGGCTGAAGAAACAGCCAAAAGAATAAGGGAAGAGGCCCAGAGGCTANTAACCCTAATGTTCCATGTGGCCACAGAAGGGACCATCTTCAACTGGTCCATCCTGGTATCTAGTAGTCTATCTTCTTGTATAGCCGCAGCAAAAGGAGGAGTAGAACAGAAAAAATACGAGTTTTATATGAGCTCGATCCTGATTGACTGCATACTCTTCCACCAGCCCTTCCCCGGGCTCAAATGTGTTTGGGAGAAGGACAGAATGCCCGTATATGCAGCCTACAAGCTACTGGGGGCTCATCAATACCATAGTTATTATCGAGAAATCTGTGAGCANCGCAGCTGAACAAGCAAAAGAAACTGCCAGAGAAACAGAGGAAGCTGCTAAGCAAGCAGCTGAAGAAGCTCAGAGAAAACTGGACGAAGAGCTTCAAAAACAGGAAGCTGAGAAGGCAGAGTTGACACAACAGCAGGCTCATGGATCACCAACAGAGCAGAGCCAGGGTGAGGAAATCCCTGAGATACAAACCCTTCAAGTGCCCACTACTATCACTCCTACAACCCCCATGCTTCAATTAGTACCCTTCACACAGAAAAAAGGGGAAGAAGTCCCTGATTTCAGCACAGTGTATTATGACAGGGCTACCAAAAGGATTATGAGGAGAACCGAGAAGAAGGTAGAGGCAGAAG